>VZTG01010150.1:1032561-1116193 GCA_013397845.1 Melanocharis versteri
TTTTTTGCATGTTCTCCTAACAGGTCAGCATCATCAAGTCTCCAATTTCGTCAGAGCTGATCATCAGGCTTATGTTTTTCTTAAATTGCCCTCAGGATAAAAAGTTAGAAAGTTGAAGTTGGGATTATTGATTAAGCCCTTTTTCCTTAAAAAAACCCAAAAACAACAACAAACCAAACCAAACCAAAAACCCAAACCAAACCAAACCAAAAAAAATTTCTAACACAGGGAAGTCACAAAATGCCAGAACACATGATTATTTTTCCCCTACAGTAGGGCTAAAACTCTAAATCAAGGGTATAAGAAAGAAAAGGTGCAATAAACTACAATACAATACAGTGCTGTTCTATACAGAAGTTGGACCGCATGATATGCTATAAGTATAGAAAATACATTTTTACTCAAAAATAATTTTTATTATCCAAGAAAAACATGATGTATTGATTAATGCATTAAAAGTCACTTTGTTTGGTAGTGGATTTTCAGAGTGACTTTGTGGCAGCAGAGCTGGACACTTTGTAGCCTTTAAATGAGCTGAAAAGAAAAAAGTCGTCTTGGGGATAGAGGTGAAGGGCAGTTCCCCTTCTGCCAAAGCAGCAGTCAAGGGACCATGCTATAAAGGAATTGGTTTCAGTTAGCACAAAGAGAGGAAAATTATTTCAGATTTCTACATTATTTCAGTTAAAAATTTGCAGGGCAACCCTCAAGAAAAATATAGCTAATTGTGGGAGGATGACTGGAAAGAGCAGACAGACATGGAGTTCTTCCCTCTGAAGCAGGATTTGCTTCTATAGAAATTATTCCTGTGACTATAACCTCCAGTTATTCCAGTACAAGTCAATGTATACCACTGTAAAGAAGTATTAAGAATGTAATTATTCTGTGCATAAAGAAGTTGAAATGTTTTTGCAACATTTTGTACTTAGAGTACAATACCAAAAAGAACTCAAACAAAAGTCCCCTGGTACCATTCACACAAGCATATTTATTATATAAATATTTTATAAATTACAAGATTTTAATTGCAAATGTAAACACTTCTAGGAAAATAATGTTTTATAGTCTTATTAATGTTTACAACTATTATAAGGCACATAGTGCAAAAATACATTTCTGATGCAGAGATCACAAAATAATTACCTACATGTGTTATCTTAAAAGAAGCTGCATACACTTCTGTGGTACAGTATTGTTTTTAATTAATACATATTGCTAATTCATGACTAACTCTTTGTGGGTAAAAATGCGATATAGCTGCCACTTGACCCACCAACTGTACTGGCATGCAAAATAAATATTTGGTTTACAGAACGCGTATTGTCAGAAAAACATGTATAGTTATCTGGTACATAATATGTGTTATTATGCAGGTAGAAAATTTTATTCTGAATACCTGAGAGTTGGCCCTAAAATGCATTATGTGTATTTGCATGTATTTCTACAGTTCTGGACTGTAAAGTAATACAAACCAATAAATCAAAGAGCTAGATCATTTCTTAAACCTTGTTACTCTTTCACAAACTTACTTTTCTCAAAGAAATTATTTTAAATAGCAGATGTTAGAACTTTATTAACAAACACTGAAAAATCAAGCTGAGTCAAAGGTGGACACCAAAACCACTGTGGGGCTTGACGCTGCCTCTGTCCAGATTTTTCACTAAGGTTACTGAAAGTTATGCTAAATTGGACTACAAAGGACTCCCACTACAGCATTTACTAATGTGCCATTGGCCAGGGTAGAGGAGTAAGGTGGATATGGAAAGTGTTTAAGCAAATACATATTTGTGCAATTACACACGAGATCCTACGGTAAACAGAATACACTGCTTTCACAGTATATTTGGATGAGAGGCAGGGATTTAAAATCAGTTTTTGAAGCAATTTGTTTCCTTTTCTTGTTTCCTGTAACCACAGCAAACCTAAGACCTGATGTTTAACATGTGCTACAGAGACTACAGAGGTTAAACCACACTTCTCAGTATTACTGCTAGAATTTTAGCACCACAAAGAATATAATGAAAGGGATGGGGAAAAAGGGTTTCACTGACAGAGAAACACACAGATCTATAAAACTGTCTCAAGCACTTTGGTTATGTACTTTTCTGCTGTAAGTTATTGACAGACAATCCCTACAAGTTTGCACAAAATTGGAAGTACTTGAAATTACCTGTCTCTTTATATAACAGTAAAACTTTCCTTTCTATATTTAAGCACAATTGATCAGAAAGACCAATAGAGTATAAATTTTACTGAATACTGCATAAAGAATTATACTGATTAGTTGCAGGTAAAGAATTACAATTATGGTAAAATTTAGAGTGTTACCCATGGTTGTAATCTCAGTGCAATTTACTTGTTAATATATACTGTACTTCAAATAAATGCCTCTCCTTTTAAACCTGAAGGTTTCTAATTGTGATTTATGCACTTGCTAGCCCACAGATAATACAACCTTGAGTAAATCCTGAAGAAAACAGGAATTCTTACTAGTGAGCATTACAGTAATGAGCACTACAGACATGAAATAATTAAAATATATATATATCAAGCACCTACAATTTCAACCTAAATGGCACATGTCCCTGCTTTTATGCTCTTAGTACATCAGAATTCTCACTGTATTTGAAGCTGGAGACCAATAATTGTATTAGGAACACATTTTCCACAAAATCCTCCACATCTTCCATATATTTTAGTACCATCCTGGGAATTAGACAAAGAGAAGAGTCAATCAAGAAAAGTGATTGAAATCATAGTTGCACAAAAGGATTCTCGAGATTTGAACACAATAGACCGTTTGATCTAGAGAAATCATGTCTAGAAACACTAAATCAGGAGACAGCAGCATTAGCAAAACAGGAACAGAGATCCTTTATCACTACCACTCTACACTTTGTTCCCAGGCTTACCATGCAATGCTGTCTTAAACCATGCACACTCACTGTTCTTGTTTAACTGCTCATTTGGTTTCCCATGCTAATAAAGTTGGGGGTAAGCAACAAAAAGGATCATCTGTAGTAGGATGATCTTGAACAAAATGTGGAGGGTTGGGTGTTGTGTTCGGGCTTTTTTAAAAGCATCTTCAAAACCTGTAATAAACCCAATTAATATAACAATAACCTCTTAAAATCAGTTAAGGGAAGGGTAGGCAGGGAGTGCTGGTCTGAATTAGATACTGGACAGTGTGATTAAACATATCTGAAGAAGACTTAAATGGGTCAGAGACTTGAATGCTATTTTCAATTCACAAAAATCACTGCCGCTTTCACTACAGTCAACATTTGTGCCTCTTGTCCAAGCCGTAGGAGCGGGTAAAGGAAAAGAGCATTGACTCACGTGGGATTTGTGTATGTCAGCAGTCGCATAGTTGCCCTGAGCAATCCACCTCACTGCACTGGATAATCTCAGACCTGTGCCAGCCAAGTTAATGCTGAACTGTCCCTAGGAAAAAAAAAAAAGAAAAAAGACAAGTAAAAAGAAAAGAAAAAAAAGGAAAATACAGAGCTGATAAATGGAGTTCAAAACACTAAAATACTTTACATTGGCATATTTGCACATATCACTTAGGATACGTCTAGTATGGATACATTAAGTACTCAAAGGTGTGTACAAAATATGGGCTGGTTACTCTGCATTATGCCCTTTCTGTGGACATTCACAACACAAAACCAAGTTACTCTGCAATGAGCACCACCTGTGCATCAGCTGACCCATAGCATCTGAGTTTGAAGACAAAACTAACATCAGGCAATTGAAATTATTTTTGCCCTTCTACATATGAAATTTTAATTTACAAAAAGTACATACTTGAAAAAGGCAAGAATGAAGCTGGTTTTCTTGAAAGACTATTTTTTTTTAAGTTTCTGAACTTTTTGGAAAAACTTGATCAAAACATACTGCAGTCTGTAAAGACAAATCACTTCTTAGACATTTAATTTTCAAATTTTTGCACAATAAGCAACATCATCTTATCATCTTCCATTGCTTTTTCAGAATAACTAATAACATAATTGAACAAGAACATAAGTGGATGTTAAAATAAATAACTATATTTTTAAGTGGAATGTTTTGCAATACAAACCATTCACAACAGACATAGAAGCTATTGATTCTAAAACGTTTGCCTACACAAATACAGACTCTGAAAACTAGCTTCAGTCAGTTCCTATGAGAATAGGAAATATATTAAAAGTAACAAATTGCACCACCTTGGTAAACAAACTGGGATACAGAAAATTATTAAATTGCATTCACAGAGAAGTGCAATATGTTACAAAGAAGTACTACAGCCACAAAGAGCCTAATGATTAGTTCAGGCAGCTCTACAATCAGAAAACTGCACACCTCTGCATTATTCACTGAAAGCCTGAATTTCTGTACTCAGACCTAGTAATTTTTTATTGCAAATGGTAGCTTCTGTGCTTTATTGCTTAATAATGTCATACATATAAAAATATATATAGCTTTTATTATGATGATTCACTTACATTCCTTTGCAAAATTCCAGTTATATTGCTCAGTATGGCAGATTTATTTTGAGAGCACTTCTATGTAAAATTGCTGTGCTTATAGCACTCACGTAACTCAGGATGAGCTAACAAAAACTCATATGGATAGGGTAGGTTGTTCTTCAAGCATCCACAAAGCGGAAGACTTCCATTTAATGAAGGAGGAAATTCATACAAATGGTGTGGAATGTTTTCCACAATTAACAGGCCCAGAGTAACTTATTTCACAGTGATGCTACTTTGCAAAAACAAATGAGAAGTGCTATTACAATTACAATTACAATGACAATGACAACTCAAGAGCTGTCTGACATATCATGCAGCATATGCAAGGCCAGGAAGAGATTTCAAGGACTGAAAGCACAGGAGTGGAAGCCTTTTGACTGCATCAAAAGTTTTAGCTTCAGTCAGAACTTATAGATGGAAATGTGTCAGCACCAAGCCATGTAAGCAGAATGACCCCCCAACAGAAGCCACACATGGCAAATAGATTTGTATTGTACTTCACTCAAAGGATTTGCAGGTTGAAGGCATCCAGTACTGTAATAAACTTCAACTGTTTTCTTGTCAAGGGTCTGCCAAACCTAGGCACTTCATTTATACATAAATTGCACATTAATTGTCTTTAGCTGCCTTGGCTGTGTCCATCCACATAGCTGGTCTTAAGTTTAGGCAACCAGGAGAGATGGACAACAGGGATTCACTTCCAAGCAAGTGTTAGCCAGTTGGCCTTAACTCCTTCCTAATCAGTGAAAAGAAATTCACTTCCAGAGGACAGTTGACCTCATCCTAAGTTGTCTAATACAGTTAAACAAGCTCAAATGTTTTCTAAAGAGCCCTGTTTCTGCCAATGGGTTCCAAAGGTTAACTAGTTCAGATTAGAGCGACGTCTGCATCATCAAGGGCACTGCAGTATAAGCAGACCTGCAAAGTAAAAACTGGGTCAGAGAGCCCAATGTCTGTAGGCAATGCATAAATCAGGGGTTTACTTTGGACTAACTCTTCCCTAGTCCCATGGACTGAATCCTCACTAGCATTAGAGCATATTAAAATCCTTCCTGTGAAGCTCATTGGCTTTAGCTTCATCCAGAAGGGATCCTGTTCATGTCTTTCAAAACTACTCTGTGATGTGAACCAACAAACAGCAAACTGGGACAATACAGGGATTGATCTAAAAAGCACCACCCAATACAACTGAAACACAAATGTAGACACAACAGTGCATGTAGAAATTTTAAAGTAAATTGCTAAAAAAGATTGATTTCCTCTGGTAGTCTTCAAAGTCGTGAAGCATCAGGAGAGAAACAGAGAAAAGATAAGGAAAATTATGCAGGATTATAGAAAAGTCACTAGAGGAGAACAAAGACTGAGAAAGTGTTAGAGAAAACAAAGGATACATCACACCCAGAGGGAGGCAGAGCAATACATGAAACACATAGAAAGCTGGATACACATTCATGGAGCCTACAGGGAAAGGGTGTAGTAAACAATCTGAGGGAGAAACTATGAGGGGGGGATGGTGGAACAGGAGATAAGAGAGTAAGAAAAAAAATACTTAGTAATGTTGTACACGGACCTCACAGAATAGGAGATTGGTTTAGATCCTTACAGATCTAAACAAGTCACACATATCTTTTTCCCCTCTTTTGTAAACATTTCAAGGGGGTAAGAAATCATAAATACCTGTGGACATCTGGCTGCACTGTAGCAATCTCCAGCTGTAGCAAACGGTACTGCTCTCCCAAGTATAGTCTGAGCAAAAAGAAAATCTGTGGCTAGAAAACAGAAAATAACACAAACTGCTGCATTTGAAGTTCAGGGGAAAACAGTGTGAAAAGTGTGAACATGGGTGTTTTATTGTTTGCTTTGGGTGGGGATTTTTTGTTTGTTGTTCATTTGGAAGGAAAGGTTGTGTGTTTTGATTTGAGAAACTACGGTTGGAATTTTGGTTATTGCTCCACTAGCCCAACCTACAAGTCCAGATTTCTCTCTGAGATATGAGTGGGCTAGGAGGACGATGGATGTGCACCTGGACACTGTGCCAAGTGAGCTGGCCATGGGCCAACTTGCCAGCTTCAGGCAGGGGCTTGAAAGCACTGCAAGATTCTCTGTCCATTTATTTTGTGCCTGCCAAGGTCTGAGAAGGGACTAAGAAGAGCATAGAAAGGAAGACTTCCATGAGAAAAATAATCTGTGAACTAGAAGAAAATGAAATAATGGGAACAAAACCTTAGAAAATGAAGGTAGTTCACATATAAAATATGAATCTGTGGTATTCATGCCACTTGACCACTTGGGACAAATTAACAAGGCAAGTAGCGGTGGCTTTTTATTTGGGGTTTTCTGTTTTGTTTTGTTTGGGTTTTGTTTTTTTTATTTTTGTCTTAGAAATTGCCATTGAATTTTTAAATTAAACAAGAATTTTGTTTGCCCTAAGATGGCACAGCTGGATCTGTAAGTGGGTCAAAATAGTAATTTGGTAATTGTGCCCATATACTATTTCAATAAAATGCTCAAATTCACTAAAACTAAGAAAATGCTTACTTTTAATTTGCATGGAAGCTACATCAAATCTTATTTTGCTAAAAACCGTGAAGCCAGCTGCAAGGTAATCATTTCGACAGGCACAGTCTTGCCTTCTGCTTCCATTGAAAGGGCATTCATATGGATTCTGCAACCTAAAGAATAGCAAAGATTTAATTTTCCTTTTGAGATTTTTCCTTAACATAATATCATAGTGAAAAATAAGTGTATTGCACTATGCCACGTAAAAGGTATTAAACAACCTTTACTGAACAAGAAGCACAGCTTTTAATCTTGGCTCAACTGAAACATTAATGTGGATCGAAGCCATTTCTACCAAAGTCCAGACAGAAAAATGTTATAATCATTTAGTACAACTAACATCATTTCAGGCTGGAAGTGTCCACATTTCTGTGCGTGTGCTCACATGACTGGATATTTAAAACAGAAAATCAAGGAAAAAAATCCTACTCATCTTTCTCACAATAAGTAAGTATTATTTTATTCTTTTATTTCAGAAGGAATAAATGCACTTCATAAAGTTATAATACCACTTCTGTACCTGTATCCATATACTTCAGAAAAGTTGTCTGCTTCACCTTTCACCAATGTCAAATATTCTTTGGGATTCTCTAAGTGCATGCCTGAGCAATAAATCTGGGAGAGAAAATGCAACCTTTTAGCAAAATCTCTCTTAGAAAAGTGTTATTTCATAAAAATATGTACTCATAAAAACTCATAAATATTAACAGTACCTTTATCATCCTTCCCTTAATGTTAAGTAGGTATTCACCATCCTTTCTAATCCCTTTTTTAATCTGCATATCTTTGCAGGTGGTAAGAATTTCACCTTCAAAATGAATGATTAAATCATATTAATATTTCAGGAACAGAGCTTAGTTTTAGGACCTAATTTTGCATAATTGTGTTCCAAATATATTTATAGCTTTAATATAAGTAAAACATATGGGAAAACATTAACTGCATAAAATCACAGCTGTCACTTACATTCTTTCTCGTGGCAGATCTTTCTGGCATCTGGTTTTAAACGTGGCAAGCACAAGTCACTGGATAAGCCATTTTCAGTCATACACTCCACTGTTCTCTGCTTTATCCCCACTCCACAAGACACTGAGCACTAGACATAGATAGCCATAAAGAGTTAGTTTAGAAAGAAGCAAATAATTAACACCATTATGTCAGCAAATTATTCTTGGCATTCATTTATGTTAGAGGCAGCTACAGAAACTGAGCTTGCACATCTGTACTCACTCTGGTCCACTTGCCCACTGTCCACGTGGCTGCTTGTGAACATCCTTTGACATTACATCTATAAATGTACAGGGATGGCTCTACTGGGCATTCTCGGTACGCTACAGTCCGAAGGCCATGGACGTGCCGACTTTGAACAGAATGGATTCCAACACAGTATGTGATCCTCTGCTGGTAACCAAACCCACAGCTTGCTGAGCACTAAAATAAAATCCCCAAGCACAGATGTTATTTCTGTGAAAATTCCTGTGAAATTTCTGCAGAATTGCATTACAGGTAAGTCAGCTCTGATCCTTGCTCTGGCAAAAGCCTGTCTTTGGAGGCATGCCACCTTGGGCTGGAACATCAGTGCACAGAAGTGAAGGTCTGCAGTAGTTACACGTGCAAGGAGCCACAAAGCCCCATGGTGCCCTTTTCTCAGAGGTTCCAAAGTCATTCCCTCTCAGCTGCACACACAGACACGCACACACAGGTAGTGCAGATGTGTGAGGGAAAAAAAGCACTGATCAATCACTTCACTGAAATTAAGGAAAAGCTTTTTGGCTACTTCAGCAAGGTCAGCTTGCAAGAGAGTTTCCTGGGAATCAGCAAAGGAATCCTCTGATAGGGACAGCTCTCCTCTAGTTGGTGATCATAGGTCCTGGGGAGTTAAGGGAGGACTCATAACAGCCTCTACAATAAATCAGGGCTGACTTGGAAGGTTGATGTGGAGAAACTTTAGAGAGCCACGTTCAAACGCAAATATACTTCTTTTTTTCTCCACACATCTAAGGTACATTTTACAGCAATATAACATTCTTAAATGTAAAGATATATAAAAGATGTGTGAGCAGTACAATTAGTGTACCTGTGACAGTTCTCCTGTGAGCACTACATATTTAGAGGGAGATACCCTACAGGTTTTGGATGATGGAGGCTTTGTGGCAGGATCACAGAAGCTTTCATCCACTTGGAGCTGGTTTTCATTCACACATTTAACTTTCCGGTATATTTCCTTTCTTCTAGATGATGCTGAGCACTAAAAGTGAGAAAATCAATCACAGTTTAACTAGCCATTTACAGAATGAAGTTACCTACTGATTGCCACACACCAATAAAACCCAGACAGCAATACTTTTTGACATCTGCTATCAATGTCAGACTAAATTATTCACGGAATCAGTCTTTTACTTTGTTTTCAAAGTTCAGGTACTTCTAATCAGCTAATAAAACAACAGCATATAATAACAATGACACTGTAACTGTTGGGTGAGACAGAGGAGAAAATGAAAATGTCAAGCCAAGATGATAGGTTGAGTGTAAAAGCCCTTCTATATGAAAAATGAAGAGACAGAAAAGGATTTCAGTGAAATATGAAAGGAGTAAGTTGGTCCTGAAAACAAAACAAGAGGGAGAGGGAGAGGGAGAGGGAGAGAAAACTGCCTATTAATCAAGCCAGTGGCAGTGCCAACTTTGAGCAGCAGCAGTTGTCGAGCCTGTGCCTTTGCCATGAAGGTCCTCAGACCTCTCCCCATGGCAAGCTGGTGGAATGGTGAGCCACCACACCTCTGCCAGGACAGGATAAGAACCCTGCTGCCACCGGAATCCAGGAAAGTGGAGGTACAGGCTAAGTAATAAATATCATCAGCACGTCCCCAGCTATGGGTACCTGAACTAAGCTAACTTTTAATGGCATGGAGCAGCTCAGAATATTAGACATATAAAGAATAATCCAGTCACAAGGTAGTGGGAACAGGCAGAAGAATTCTTTTCATGATGCTTTATACCTTAGCCTTGTAGGCATTCTTCTCCCTAGGATAAAAATGCTTCAGCCAGTCTACTGGCTGCAAACTGGAGAAATGTTAGATCTGGATATATTTCTGCTGTGTTGTGACTGGTGAGGCAAGGAAATGACACACAAGCACCCAGAGCTAAGAGAGTTGGGCAAAACATCACGAGTTTGGTGGAGGACATCCTGCACCGGGAGTGGAATACAGACAGATAAGCACTTGAACTATTAAAACTACATTTACAGGGCTGTGTATGAGTTTGGTGAGAGAAGGGCACGGAACACAGGAATTTCAAGCAAACAGCAATATACATGCAGAAGAAGTTATGAAATAGCTGGAGAATGTAGTGGAACACAATACATTTGTAGTGGAGAGCTCCAAACACCCAGCTGGAATACACAAATGTTTGCAGGCAAAGGAAAATTCACCCTCATTCTTTGAAAGTGTATATTTGTGCTAAAAGCGCATTCTGAACCACTTCCACTAATTTCACAGATTTTGACAGCTACACATGAGAACACTTGGAAGAAACATGTATTTGCCAGCTTTCCCTCAATACATCTTAACAAAGGAATATATATGTCTGAACTGCATTAATATAACCCAGGTTTTGCAGAGCACCAGCCAATGTTTTACATATTAACAGTTGTCACTTCTATAGCACTGTGTCCCTGAGACTTTAGAGTCTTCATAGTCAAGGGGGGTTGCCCTAGAAAATTTAGCATGGCAAATTATTAATATGGCACAAATGCACAAAATGTTTTTCTGTTTAATGTTAGAGAAAGGCTCTTCTGCATACCATTTCAAGTATTATACATAATTTTTGTTTTTTCTCTCTTCCTTATCTTTATATGTTTGCATGCTTGCAAAAATAACAAAAGTTACTAAATTTTCAGCATGTAGACAATAGTAATCACACCTTTAGAAATGACAGCTCTCTCCTGAAAGTATCTGTAGATTCTCTTAAATATGAAAAAGCGTATTTGGTAAGAGAATGCTGAGTTTCATTTTCTTATCTTGCTTCCTGTTTGGTAGGATAATAATGAGATTTATTTTGCTTCTTTTCTTTAAAAAGAAAAGATGCTTCAAGTTTTTAGGATGCTTTAAATCATCCATACAGAACTTCTTATAAACACTGTTGTCCAAAGATTTTACCTCCAAGGTGTTTACTTCCACATGCCATTTCTTCTCCATTTCGGTTCTTAAAAAGCTGCTTTTTAAAATGATATTTCATAATAAGGATTTATTAAACATCTTATGCACTATGTAGAGAAGTATGTAGAGACAGTCCTATCAATAAGTACCTGCTCAGAGCTGCACCAGAGCTTTTGTCTACAATGATAGACAAGCACATCCTGTAGAGATTATAAATAGAGAGTATAAATAAAGCTTTTGATATTTTTTGTCACTTTTTAAGTTTTGCAAGCTTGACCTTCAAAATTTCCAGCATGGTCACTTGTTATTCTGCAGCATAACAGCTACTAGAAATGCATCCAAATGTGGGGGAAAAAAAAAAAAAAAGAACAGAAAACCTTCAAACTTATGATGCCATATTACATAACTCATGTAAGTCATACAAGTCGAAAGCCTTACTCACATTTTCCCATTCATGTGCCAGCCAGTGGTACAGGAGGCAGGCGGGCAGCTGGCAGTGCCTCGTGCTAGCGGGGCGCAGGTCACGGCCACACATCGCGTCACTCACTCGCCCCAGGCCTGTCACCTGACAGGAGACCTCCCTTTGCTGAATCCCCACTCCACAGGATACAGAACACTAAAATTGACCAAAATTAGCTGTGTCACTGTGAAACCAGACAGTACCCAGAAGGGAGTACAGTTGTCAGTAGAAGTTCTTAGGATATTATTTAAAATATACTTCACAGCCCTTGCTATACAAGTACAATGACTGAAGAAATTTACATTGAAAATGCAAAGCTACAATTAAAATGTCTTAAAAATATAGAAAAATAATTGCATCTGAGGTACCTGAGTTCTCCGCTTATCTTAATTCACAGTAGGGACAATCACTATAGGCACATGAAAAGCAAAAGTTTACATTTTTGCAAGATCAACAGCTGAAGCTCTGAGTTTACATCTTGTCTTTATTAGAGACTGATAGTCTATGTTTTAAAATGCAAATATTACAATAAAAGAGAAAAAATCTCAGTGTTTCAGATTGAAAATCTTGCAAAAGGCATAATATTCTGAGGACGCTATCTTTTGCAGGTAGCACTAAGGATTTTGAAGCCTGAAGAGCTTAAATGCCAAATGCCTCTTTTCCTTCTTCCTGGCCAAAGGAATTTCACTATACCACTAATGCCTGCTGAGATAAACAGCCCCTTTTTATCCTGGGCAGGAGCATGATTATGTCCCAAAGCCTACCGAAAGGCCAAACTCAATCATGAAGTTCATAGTGTTCTATCAAGGGTGGCCAAAACGTGGAGAGTGGTACTGTGTCTTTACCAATGTGGGGAATCATATGTTGAAAGAGTGAGTGAAATGCAAAATATTGCAATGTGCTCAGTTACACATAATTTTACAACAAGGTGAGAGATGTTTTATAAGACCAAGCCAGGGAAAAGGCCAGTATTTGTGTCCACAAGCCCTTTTTCTTCTCCTTTTCCCACAAACCTGGCTTAATTTCACTATTTAGACTAAGGTAGCAAATACAGTGATACTACTGAATTCACTGCAGAAGATAAGAAATAAACTTTAAAAATTTACTGCTAATTTGAATTTACAAGGTAAGATGAGGAAAGTAGTAAGTATCATTCAGTACAAAATTCAGATTAGCAAATACTTTCAGTTTTCACAGACATTTATTTTTCCTTAGTCTTAAAAGAAAGAAAAAGAAAATACAATTAAGTACTTGCTAATTTGTAGATTTCATTGTGATTCGTGTGCTGACAATTATTTCCACTGAAGCAGTGTGTCATGAATATGATCTTGTCTTGTATTCTCATGAAGAACATAATTACGGCAGCTTTTACATACCTCTTTCCATCTGCTGGCCTTCCAAGAAGGACATCTGCCAGCTCTACATATTTTGTATGTTCGTGGTTTTCTCAAATGTTTGCAGTTTTCTTCTTCTATTTTTGCTTGGAAGCTGTTAATACAATGCACATCACGAAACTTCAAACCTTTTCCACAGGAAACAGAACACTGAAAAGAGAAGTGTTACTTCACTACTTTGCTAAAATCTCAGAGTAACAAGAAAACCAGAAGAAGCTGTGGCCTCACCCAAAATGGACTCGGCAATTATAGGAGTTTCTGTATTATGAAACAACATCTGCTGTACATGGCTGAAATTTCTCTGTAAGCTCCCTCACACTGAGCGTTACTGATCAGGTGCCAAATATCTCTCACATCTTGTTCATTCATTGATGTCATCATTGAGAAATACCTGAGCTCAGCCATCCATATCCATGCAGCAGACAGGTTGATACTATGATCTCACAAGAGCACGCTCTAGCAGCTGCCTGTTTCCAGCATGTGTACTGCTATTTCCCTGTAAGCATGATGCTTACCGCAAGCACCAAAGAAAGGAAAATGCAGAATCATGGCTAGGTGTGTTTCCAGCTATTAGGCTGCAAAGTCATGTCTGCTTGGCAGATGCCCTGCGTGAGCTTTGGGTATCTTGTGGTGCGTGGCAAAGAAACAAGAGAAGAGGCATGAAGTAGACACCACCAGTTCAGGTGCAGTCCATGGAGGCATGGACTCGCCCCAACACCCCAGAATCCCGTTTTCTCCAGAAAGCTGCTACAATATACACAGCTGGCTCTAGGACCTGCCTGCCTTCCTCCAATGTCAAACTGATGGGGCTGAAGGTTTGTTCTGTGAAACCCACCCTGGCAGTGTGCCGTAGGAGAGACTATGGTGTGTCTGCTGGGCCAGGCTCTTCTGGAGAAATGGCCATTCCTCTGCTAAACTGCTGGACTGCTGTCAGACTTCAGTGAGGTTTGATTTTAATTCTACACATCAGGGCTGTCCTACACACCTACATATTTTTAAAATAATGTTCTTGTAGTTTTACAATTTACGTTTTATTAATTTGGAAAATAAGACAGGAAAATAACAAAAAATACCTGAAATTTTAATCTATGAATAATGTAGGTCAGAAAACATAAAACACTGCAAACCATATCATCATAAAACCCTTTCAGAAAACTTAGCTCTGAATTCAGAGGATTTATTTATCAAAGCAGGCATGATAACTTGTATGCATGAAAACTAAAATACTGTTATTATCTAATAATTGACTCTACCTTCCCTTCAAGCTTTTTTTCAAGAATTTCAGACATAAACTATAGACATAAAAGACCCCTAAACTCTAAAGGTTCTTCCTTTTAATTCTTTAATAGGAAGTGAAGTGCAGCACAGCTTCAACTTCAACTTAAGAACTTAACCTCCTCCTATGATGTGTTAGAAAAATACTGCATGTCCCTCCTTCCTCAATGGCCTCCCCCTCTGCAGAATAAATCAGGCTCCGGGGCGCTCCCAGGAGAGGCCTTGTGGGGACAGCATTCCAGGCTGAGAGCTGCAACCAAAGAAGCTCTCCTAGGAAGTCTCCACTTCAGGAGATGAGGCTACCACAGCACAGAATAATCTCACAGCACAGCATAGTCTCACTGTCTAATTTTTTGTTGCCCGCAACATTAAGTACTAAGACAACACTTTTCAGCAGATACACACATTTGTTTACACACCTTGTACAGATATCTCATATTCGACAAAAATTTTATTTGTTGTACAGGGCTCATGGCTGCTAACAGCAATAGACTATGCAAAGAAATGTCTTATCCTGCATCTCAGCCTTAGAAAGATCTGCCCATTTCTCTACTCACTAGATACAGCATTACATGTTTACTTCTACATGTGAGAACTTCATCTGAACTTTTGTGTGGTTGGCCTGGGTTTTTTCTCTTTGTTGCTTCAAATTCAGCTGAGTTATATCTCTGTTATACTCAAATGCCCTGATTTGATCTTTATAATTTGTGCTATTACTTTTAAAGGAAGAAACTAAAGATTTGTGGGTTAATTTATTAGAAGGTATTATTAGCAGTTCCAGAGCAATGCATGCTTCTCTTTCATAAAGATGTGCTACTTAATTTTGTAACTAGAATACAATTATACAAGAATTAAGAGAATCCATGTTTGTTTTCAATCATACTAGATGGGAAGCTGGAGAGGGAGTTCAGAAAGGAAAATACAAGTTTCGATGTAAAAAATAACAGAAGCTTTATGAACAGTTATTTCAAATATTTCACTCAAACACTGTTTAGCTTTGATGATTAAAAGTAGCTGAAACCTAGGTATCTTAATGTAAAAATGCAGAAACACAGATGAAAGATACCTAAA
The DNA here is from genome assembly GCA_013397845.1 of Melanocharis versteri. Lineage (NCBI taxonomy): Eukaryota > Metazoa > Chordata > Aves > Passeriformes > Melanocharitidae > Melanocharis > Melanocharis versteri. Next base: position 1,047,989 of record VZTG01010150.1, read on the forward strand.
ACCCGTAGCTAGAAATTACTTTCAATTATTTTAAATATATTTGTATTTTTAAAAAAATATAAGGAATATAGTTTATCTTTTCAGTAATGTAACTTTGTAAAAGTTATCTGATTTATCGTTTTCTTTGCTCTAAGAGACAATAAGTTACAGAATATTGCCAACTCACACCATGTAAAAAAATATCCACATTTAAATAATGTTTTTCCAGGGAGATTTTCACTCCCTTATGTTTAAAACTTAAAAAGACATGTTCAACAGTTTGGGACTGTATAAAAAACCCTTATATGCATTAAATCCTTAAAAGGTTTACAGAGACAGCATTTCTGCATATAGATTGGCTATCTTACTCTTTCCCCTATTCATCAAGATCTGATTCTCTGTTTACATGCATCCAAACCTTCTGTTGAATAGACCTTACACCGAAAAAAAGGACCATCACTGTGCAATAAATTATTCACTTTTATCCGATTATGGTTTCAACTTAAGAGCTTTTCAACTGGGGAATTTTTGTGGGCTTTTTGTTTGGTCGGTTGGTTTTGTTGTTTTGTGTTTTAGTTGTTTTTTTTCTACTTAATTCATGAAACAACGCTGATGTTTAATTCATTATGTTAATGCGGTTTTGCTCTGAAGGAATGAAACCCCTGATGGTTTTAAAAGCTAGAAGACCCCACAGATATCAAGCATCTGTAAACTTCTGTCTAAATACAATTGCCAAAACTTAAAAAACAAATAAAGCACTAAACTAAGATGTGCCTCTAAGCAGCTTTGCTAGACCCGAGGTCTTGGGGTACTGCATCTCCTGGAATTTCATGGAGTTGCTCCTTCCCACTTCAGAGTGGTTCCACAGTGCCAGATTCCTACATTTGCTGCAGTGACCATCTCCCATCAATCACAGTGTGAGGAATAGAAACCTGAATATCTCTAAGGACCAGATCCTTTAAAATTTCAGTGGCACCTCAATAAAATGTGGCAACTAATTTGAGGATTGTTATTCTTAAAGCCTTGCAAACATATCAGTTACAGAAGCACCTAGACTGCCCTGAGCCACAGCCACAGACCTCAAAAAAATTCTCTTAAAAAGTGCTAACAGTCTAATTCTACATGCACGCACAATGTTTTCAACAGATTGGCCAGCTCAGTGCTTTACATACCCATAAGGACAATTAACATCCTGAAAACAGATTTTCCTCTATTTCTAATGACAAGTTAAAGAAAGAAATTGCTCTAAGTGTACACTGAGTGCACAGCAGGTGAGTGAAGCACATTGCAAAACACAGTGATAGACGATATTTAGTGCAACTGAAGAAAAAGAAATGCTCCAATTTTATTTTTTTTTAATGCATGAAAAAGCTAATACACTTGCCATGGATGTAGAAGATCCAGGATCATCAACGGAAAGTTCAAGAGGGTATATTACTCTGTATGTACAGTATCCTCCTGAAATTTGGTATATTCTGGCTTCATTCCTTAGATAACATATAAAAAAAAAGTTCTTAAAAGGATTGCTTCCTCTCAAAGTGCTTTGACATCAGATGCAGGCAGGCTCAGCTGTGTTCTTTACTGCATAGTGACCCACCTTCAGCAAGAGAAGACTATTCCAGTCCAATACACTTTCCATGGAAGACTCCTGACAAGCAGGTAAGCATTGCCTGTCCTCCCTTACAGAGAATAAATAGCAAAGACAGAACATAAAATCCCTCAAATGCTGAATAAAAACATTTCATCAATGCCAAGTGGGGAATGACTTTACATTTCTGTAAGGACAGAGCATAACTCCTGTTCAGTTCCTTGAATGAAAATATAGATTCCATAGAAGATCCGAGCGGGATTTCAAAGCGCCTAAAAGCATCTAAATGCAGCTTACAGGGAGACATCTTGCACTGACCTCTATCCCCACCAGTCAGTGTTTTCTTTAGAGAGCTGCATACTGAACACTGACCTAAGACACCTGCCTGACTGGCTTTCCTTCAGCTCTGTAGCATCAGTAGGAAGTGTCAAAGTCTCACTGGTGCAGGAGCAAAGCCTTGTTCTGTGCTCAGGAAGCCACTCCTGTCCTCTTAGTGCATCAAGCCCACAACACATTTCTTACAAGGCTGAACTTTACCCTCCATGAGCCTGTGCTCCTTCTTGAAGCTCCTAATGTGTTATTACACACAGTCCGTGGAATAAGGTCCTCTCACTGCTGGGTGCCCACCCTGCTGTGGTGGTGAACTTCCCAAGGCTTAACTCTCCTGACCGGGAGAAGTACAACTGCAGTAATTCTGGCTGCTTGACCGCCCTCCACTCAAACTTGAACATGGTCCTTGACTACTCGAGCATGGTCCTCATGGCTCAATTTGTCTATAATTTGGTTTCATTTTTATGACATTCCACACATTTGGAGGATTATGAAGAGAGAGCACAATTTTCCATATATCTTCTGCAGATTAACCACATAGGAAGAAAAAATCCGTAAGAACGTTCAATCTCAGAAGAAATATGAACATTTCCTCAAAAAAATGCAAATTGAAAAAAACCAATCCTGTAACCATTTTACACAGAAATTCTAGCACTTGTCTCAACATTGGATAAAGTAATATTTCCCATATGTCATGTTCTTTTAAAAACATAAATCTGCAGTAAAAAGCTGGATTTCATTACTATTGTTCAAAGTCATTCCATAACAGTGGTAAGTAGGATTCATCTGTTTGTGTTTTCTTCATAGCAATAAAGTTCTGTAGGGATCAGCCTGACAAAACTCCTGGTGCTTTTTGTAGCACAGATGGACTCTCAGACAGGCATGCCATCATCAATTCCTACCAAATTAGGGCTCTTTCTACAGCAGACATGCAACTTCACTAAAAGCTTTTTGATTCTTTTGCTATTATTATTTCATTGAAAAGTTGAAGAGCTTGTGTTATTTGGTGGATTCTCTGCAGAATTTCCTTAATCTTTTCTTTAAAGGAAGTGTTTTGTGTAGTTTAGCTGGTAGCCTAGTGGGCTTCTGGATACTGAAAAACAGACCAGTAAATAGAAAGCATGTAATAGATTCTTTTTGTATTCATATTAAATATACAGAGACTTAAAATAAAAATGAGTGACTAGAAGAGGATAGAGGTAATTTTCTTCATAGTAGCTAGTGCAAGCTTTTGGATCTGTGACCAAAACAGTGTTGAAAACACATGGATATTTCAGTTATTGCTGAACAGTGTCACACAGCATCAAGGCCAGCGAGGAGGCTGGAGGAGCAAAAGTTTTGAGGGGATACAGGCCAGAACAAGTAATGTCATGGTCAGCAATAAAAGCTGTGGGGAAGAAGGAAGAAGGAGAGGCATGTGGAGTGATGGCATTTTGTCTTCCCAAAAAATGATCATGCATGATGTAGCCTTGCTTTTCTGGAGATGGCTGAACCTGTCCATGCGAAGTGATGAATGAATTCCTTGTTTTGCTTTGCTTGTTGGTGCAGCTTTTGCTTTACCTATGAAATTTACTTTTCTTAACCCATGAGTTTTCCCACTTTTATCCTTCCAATTCTCTCCCCTATCCCCCCAAGGGGGAAGGAGGGAGTGGTGTGTGGGATCCAATGCCTACTGGGCACAACAGCAGCAATGAAAAAGGATAAAACATATCACAAATATTACAAATCTTAAAAGGTGTTTTCTTCCTTTTTCTGCCTTTCTTTCATCAGGAACCTCTCTGACTGGTCAGGAAGTTCAGTTTAAGACAGGATTAAACATGGTAGCTGCTTGAGTTGCCTGGCAAACTGCATTTTGATGATCTCTAGTTGGCCCAAAAGCCTGTTGGATTCTTTTAATATTCTAGAAGTAGACTGGGATCATGACTGCACAAGATATTAAAAAAACAAATACTTTGAGCATTGCTCAGTTGAGAATTACTTCCAACTTTTCATTTGCCGTATTTGAACTAGATCTTCTTGTGTCTGCCTCCTCTGCTTGCTGCATCTCCCCAGGGGTTTTTGTGATGCTTGAACACAACACACATTTCTCAGCTAAAAGCATTCACATCTGAAGAAGCCACACTCTGCTGATGATGCTGAGAAACTTTAGATGATTTTTTGTAAGTTGACACCACATGATCTGAATTCTTTTGTCCAGTGCAGCTGGCAGTATCCTTAATGCCAGAAAATGGCAATCTGCCCAGATGTCAGATGAACAACCATACTCTTTGCAGCTGTTGGAAAAATCGAAACCAGAACCCTTGAGATTCTGCTTAATGATCATCTACAGAATGTCTTTTATTCATTCCAGTTAGATTTGTGAGTAAGTCTTAATTTGGCCTACCTCTCTGACATCTCAAATAATATCCACTTCTTCAAGTTCAGAACAAATAAAACAGATGACTAGGTCCTTCTTTGAAAGCCCTATCATGTCTTTCCCCCTCAGGATGAGCACCACTATTCTGCCTAAAGCCTGACATCCTTCTTGATGCCAACTACAGAGCATTTGAAAACCAGACCATGCTTGTGGACAGACCAACTCCCCATGAGTTATCATGCTCAGTTCCCCACTGACTGTGATACTCAGGCTTCACACTGCCATGTATTCCTACTCTCTCTATATGTATCTCAAAAATGAGACTGAGCTTTTCCAGTCAGCAACCTTCTCTTTGTTTTACCTACATGATTCACATAACACAGTTAACTTTCAAACCAGCTTTAGCTATTACAATAACACAAGAACAAAGGATTATAGAGATGTAAATTTAAAAATAATAATCATATTTTCATGAGTTCTCATTCAACAGTGATGACATATCATATTTGCTATCTCATTTACCTATTCCTTTATATCTTCCATTTCATCTCTCAATTACAGCAAAAATTGAATTGTATAGTTATTCTTACTGCCTTACATGCTCTTGATTTGAGTCTACTCTGTCTGGTTACCACCTGAGAATCAGGAAACCAAGAGGTATTTCTGCCTCCTTTCAGCAGCCATTTGGCAGGCCCAGCTACCTCATGCACAGTCTTAAATTTGTCACTGAAGGTTCTACACGTATCTCTGCTAGGAACTTGACCACCAGCCCTCATCCACGCAACAGTAACACTATCATTCATGACAGTATATATTAAAATAATGGAAAGTATGATGAGCTTATTAATTGCTGGGAGTGAGAGAACAGATAAACTACGGTGTTCAGCCAGAATTCCTGCAGCAACTTATCTGGTATGTGTACCTAACTTTTATCATCTTTCAGCTGAATGATGTATACAACAGACAGATGGCTGCGACAAATCACAATTAAAAATACAGAAACATTAGTAAATTAAAAAACAAAACCAAAAAAACGACATCCGCAACAAACAATTCTGCCTTACCTTTCCTTCTGAAATCAGTGGTAATCAGAAACAGAGCTAGACTCTCACTAGGTCTTATCTACAAGTATTAATTTGTGTCAAATTTACAAAATTGCAGTCCTGCTCTGTGCCTTTGATACTTTCTGCAAGAGCTTCATACAGGCACTTTCACCGTTACAGCATCACAGACGTCAAATTGCTGACTTGGCCAGACTTCAGCAAGTCTCATCTTTCAGTACTTCACACTCATGTAGCACTAGTAATACTTCTAAGGAATTACATGAATGCAGCAGCACTGGACACAGTGCGTAAAGTGCAAGCATAAAGAAAGAAGAGTGGCAGAAATGGAGACAGGAGACCTTAAGGAAATCCACCATGAGAAAAAGAAATGCAGGGTTTTTCTCTCTGTTTCAAATAAATGGATACATTTCCGGACACAACTTTCAAATAGAGAACAACAGATGTATCTGTGTCCATCCAGCAGCTGTGTTCACAAACCTCCATGAAAACCAAACGGCAACCCAAATAGTCCATTTCTGGCTTCCAAAAACTGGGCACAGAGTAACAGACTGTACCACAGGTAGCCTCCAGCCTCCTGTGAAGGGGAGAACTGAACAAATGCACATGAATGACATAATCTGCACTCGCACTGGAAAGTAACTTTGGCCTCTTGAGAGGGACATTTTGTTCACAGGTCTTCACAACGAAAGTTGGAGCACATTTTTAATATGATGGAGGATCTCCGTTATGGAAGCTACATTTGCACAAAGGGGCTGCACAGTTAAAAAGCCTTTTCTTGTAATATTTTAACCACTTAAAACTTCATTTTATTATCCTAAGAGATAGGGTCTTTTCAATTAACCAATTACAAAAGTAAGTAGACATAAGACAGTCTTACAACAGTGGATGAATTAGTTTCAGCTGAGTTTGCAAAAATCTAAATATGAGCAAAAGAAATGCTGGATCCCAGCAAGTGCAAGCTCTGATTTATCATTTTTAGTCATGCTAGCAACAGCAAAACAGTATCTTAGAAATTAAAGGAGTGACAAATACATGAGCTATGTGCGCCTTTCTGCTCTATAAAAGATATTACTTCATATCACATCAAATTTTTCATTTGATTAGAATCTAAGATTTTGTATTTGAACTTTAAAAAACTGGAAATACAAAGCAATATATGCTGGAACAATATAGTATTGTCAGAACTTTTTTAATTTTTCAGAAGCATAGAAAATATAACTTTTTCTATGGCTCTTAATTGAATATAACTTAAAGAACTAACACCTCCTCCAATTTATATTAAATATTAATTTAGCATGAAAATATGTGTATCTTTTAGATGAGAAATGCAACATTTTACCCACCTTCACATGTTGAAATCCAGTTTCCTTTCTACCTAAGCCACTTTTTTGTGTATTTTCAATTTACTAACAACCAGTATTTCCAACATTACATTTCCTGTACATAAATATGAGCAGGCATGGAAGCTTCTGAAGGACTGATTCAGCAGGAAATCTAAGTGTTTAATCCTGCTGTCACTAAAGTGAAAGGGCCATAGATAGATGCATGCTAGAACATACATTGATCAACAGAGCAGCCTGTCTTCGGGGAGTCACCAGTCTCCCACAGCTACTGCTTTTCAAAGAAAGAACTAGGAACTCCTGCAATACAGAACATATTGTTCATTTCCTAACCCATTCCAGGTAATAAAAATATTTCTGTATTGACCCTCGCAAATATTTGGAAATGCTAATACTTTAATATATGTTTAATAACTTTTAAATCTGGGTCCCAAAACCACTTTGAACCAATATTTATGAGTTCTGACTGGGGTTTTCAAGCTGCCACATACATACAGGCAGCTCAGAATGATTTTCACAAGGATCTGATCACCTAGAATCCTTCAGCTTTTCTGAAAGTTCTAACAAATACACCAGTAGCTTCACATTTCTTTCATTCTCATTAAACGGCTGTATGTTTTTAGGCATGGTATTAGGTATCACCTGCTTCTTTTCCCCTTTCATTATATTCTGGTTGTTGAGGTTTTGTGTGTTTTGGGGTTTTTTTTGTGGTTTTTGGTTTGTTTGTTTGTTTGGGTGTGTGTGTTTTATTATTATTATTATTATTTATTGTTTTTATTTTGACTATGTCCCACTTACACTTGTCCTCTTTCTAAATGGGGGGTCTGAAAGTTCAGCAAACCTCCTCCTGCAAAAGTGTTTTTTTTTTAAATGTAAAAACCATTTTATGTCTTTGAGATTAAGAGTTGAGCATTACATTATGATCCTCATTCTTCCCTGTGTTTTGTCACTCATTAAGTGGGAGAGGACAGGTCTATAAAATTACAGCTCCAGCAAAAGATTCAGGAGCTAGGATCTTTTAGCTTTACCATCAAAGACCATGTGCCAACTATCTACTTCAGTCCAGTTGATCAATGGCATCAACTGCTGCTTTTATCAGTAAAAATATTTTTCTTGTGTTCAAGTGTAAGAGCTTTCCCCATGGAAACAATGTCACTAAAGTATCGTATGAAGTTAATTTCAACACACAGGTTAAAGAAAACCCTCACTTTCAGTAAAAGTGGTTAGTACCTGTCCCACCCTTTATTTTTTTAAGGACTTTAAACATTAACATTCCTTAATAAAAAGCACAATAAATATAAACACAAAGCCACACAACATGCATGAAAAAGAAGGGTTAAAATGCAACTGTATTTCACAGACACAAGTCACAGTCATTAAATTAAATTATTACACATACATTATAACTTATTTATTATTTCAAGCTATACAGGCAACATAGCACCAAACAGGAGAAATTTCCTCTAAATTTGATGGACATTACACAAATATTTTGTTTGTGAAATTTGGAAACAAGTATTTTCTTTCATTTTTATCAGAATGACCCTAAATGAAATTCACTATCCCAAGTCTGTTTTATGACATTATTTGGGCAGTGACATCTGTTCTCAGTTATCTCTGATAAGGCCCCCCCTCCCATTTCCAAAGTTTTGAAAAATGAATAGCAGATGCTAACACCAAGATTTCAGGCAGTGAGATACTAATTTAATGTGCTGTATTGGCAATGAGGTATTTTGAAGTTCAACATTAGGCAGCAGCAGAAGTAGAGGTAAAAATTGGAAGGTGGTTTTGAAAACCAAGTCCACTGATTCAGAATTCCCTTTTAATATAAAAGATTATTTTAAAAGTTATAAATACTTTTTACACATTAGAAAAAGTGAACGAAGGCACTTATACATAGCAAGAATTTTTGCATTAAAATGAAAACAAATAAATATTTTACTTCTGCAAGTCTGGCCTGCTTCTGCTCCTGGAGAAGTCAATGGGATGCCTGGCAGTAACAACACTGGAAGGGAACTGGGACTATTTTTCAAAAATAGATTCATATACATTAAAAGTAATACTAGATTTCTTCCACTACTGCAAAGACAGAATTACATCTAAATTATTCTGGAGCAAGTAAATAGAAAACGGAAGCACTAGAAAGACAGTCACTTTAAAGATAATTACATTAAGTGTCTGAAGGGCAGTTAGAAATGGCAGTAACACATTTCTGAGACTTCAGGGTAACTTTGAAATTAATCCATTATTTTTATGCCTATTTTCTCTGAAATCATAAGTAATACTTATGAATTACATACAAATCCTAAGAGTGAGGAAAAGAAAAAGAATTCAAATCTTTTTTTTAATAAACATTTCAGACAAACAAAATATAATTATCTTCTGTAAGGAGCTATGTATTCTTACTAATGAAACAAGAAAGGATGAGAACCAAACATATTCAAGTTGAGACATATCCAGCTAAAATTTTCATGATAAAATTTAGGTAGCTACCCACGCTCATACAAGAATGAATGCCCAAATGAAATATAAAGCTTCCAAGGTAACATCAACTGCTACCACCAAATGCCTAAGCAGAAACCTTGCTGTTTCGTGCCTGGATCTTCAACAGTTTTTACAGGCACTGAAAAAGTACAGAGGGCCCAAAAATTAGATCAAACTCCTAAATGTATCAAAATTCTTGTTGTCCAAAAATGTGAACAAACTTTCCTCACCAGGCAAAGCCTGAGGGTATTGTCTTCCCATATACAAATAGCTCATTCTATTCTTCCTGCCCAAGCTTCCTAAAATATTTAGAAAATATATAAAAATTAAAGGTACAAACCTTTAGAATTTGAGATTTACTTGCCTCACATCCATTTGGACAACTTCAGAAACCAGGAACAGAGGAGTACACAGCCTTTAATCTTTGTGAGGGTCAGCTCCAGTAGTCACTGACAGACACTATAAAGTGTAACAGCCAACAGCTGCTAAACTGCAGAAAGCATCAACTAAAATTCTGGCTTCAAATCATGAACAGCGCCTTCCTTGCAAGGGCCCTTTTGTGCATTTATAAGATACTTTTTATTTTAATTATGTTGTGTAAAATTAATCAATAACTGAAAGAAATGTACTTAGAAGGCATACTGCTCAAAGTCTTCTGTTCTCAAATATATAGTGATAGCTAGTGGAAGAAGTTAGAATCACATAATCATGAAGGTTGGAAAAGACTTCCAAGATCATCTAGTCTTGCATTTCAGTTTCTGCTTAGGACTTAACATTGGAATCTCACTAGTAGACACAAAAGCTCAATGCATCGCTGTCCTGGCACAGAAATATTACTCAATACTTCTATGAAAAATATAAACAGTTATTTGTCTGGTTCTTGCGATCTTATAGAGAAGGGGGTAAGTGTAGATGCAACAGGCTGGAGGACTTCAGCAGCCAGAGAGCATCCAGTCATTAACAGTTCCCTATATTCGAGCGTATTTTATGCCAGAAACGTGTAAGATAGGCAGGGCCATGATCTATTGTCAAACAAACAAATCACTAGTCAACTACAGGTAAACAAAGCTGTTTGTGCTAGGTTACAACAGCACTCCTATGACTAAAGCTTTTACTGCTCCTTCCTAATAGTCATCCTTAATGAATAAATTTTGCTCTGCTTAAACAGCAACAAAAAACAACTAAGTCTGTGTGTTGGCAGCATTCTAACTAGCTAAATTATTAAAATGTGACAGTATATTCAATATGTGAGCCTGCTTTTATTTCCTGATCATGTTTGTTTCTGCAGCATGAGATAGTGTGATGAAATTAAATCTTTTATGGCTTAACCATAGAGCTTGCAAACATATATAAAAGAGGCCTCTCTCTCTGATAAATAGAATCCATTCTAAACTTAGTTGTTGAAGAATTAAAATGGCTTTTTATGTCACTTGAGATATAAACCAACATGAAAATTTTTATAAAACTAAGCCATATGCAACATTAACAATACAAGAACTTACAGGTAATCTATTAATGTAGGGCAAACTGCATTACTCAGGGAACGAACAGGTTGTGAATAATTCTTGATCTAAAAGGAAAACAAACATTGAGTTCAAAGGCAACTGTGTGCTGAACCCTGGTTGTCTTCTCAGCATCTGATGCACATTAGCTAGCGAGTCACTGCTAATTATTTGGCTAATGTCTAAATAAGATACACTGGTGTCTGCCAAACGCAAACCCCAAACTCTGCTTTGCGTAGTGGAAGAAAGAGATAACTGTGCTAAACCATTAACTCAAACTTACATTTTACAGTCTCTTTGAAATAAATTACAATAGCTTATATAAACATTAGCAATTGTTGTAGTTGAAATTGGACAATAGTTTTCAAATGCTGCCACATTAATTCAAAGAGACAAATTACATAACATTAGTAATAAAAAAAACTCTAACAACTGTTGTCCCAGACCATCTCCCAGGGATGTCAATGACAGGTTTTTTGCTGATTTTGATGGACCCAGAACTGGATCCAACGTCCTTTGATTGCCATTATTCTCCTTAGAATTTAGCACAATAATCAATATTGTTGTCAAATTCACAGCTTGGGAAATGTAATGTGCTCTATATTGCAGAGCTTGCTATGATTACTTCAGTATGTTAATAATCTGCTAGTGGCAATTTTAAAGATTAATGGTGATTACAGTAGGCATTTTTACATATTAATAGACAGTGACATGTAGACAATAGCATATTATAGTTACATACAGAATTATACATAGATAACTTTAATCAGTCCCTGTTTTAAAACCAATAATATAAACTTTTATACACAAATGTACAAGTAATATGGAGTAAAATGTTTGATGACAGAGTATAATATACATGGGTGTGAGTTATTTTATACTTAATACACTATAGGAGAAAAGTTATGCACTAAAAAGTGTGGGGTGTTTTTGCAAATATAAATATGTAGATAATACTACAGCATAATTTACAGCATAAACTTTTAAATTCAAACACATATCAAATTGTAACCCTTCAAAATGGAACACCTATTAGGTACTGTTATCAGTTATGATGATTTCTGGTAGTTTTCAAAGTATTACCTATGATATTTTACACAGCATGATACTGTTCCCACTGAAGGAAATGGCTGCTTCTCATTTAATTCTATGACTGCAGGAACAATTTCTTTATAAAACTACACAGCCTATATTCCACATGCATTGTTATTTCACTGTTATAAAATAAAATAATGATATAAAATCTTTTAAAAAACAGGGGGAAATAGAGTGGCAGAAGAACAAGAAAGCAAAAAATATTAGCGAATGCTATCGTACCGATTTCCACGGTCCCCGATGCCAAGAAACATCACCAGGGCAAGAATGCACATTACATTGTGCCATGTTAGGTGGCTTGTCTAGAATTTCACAGTTTTGATCACCCAACATTTGGCCAGTGGGAAGCTGACAAATCACCAGTCTTGTCTTTATTCCATCTCCACAAGTTTGAGTACACTGAAACACAGAATTTTACATGCAATAATTTTATTAACAGAGTCATCACATACCATCAAACCAGAAGATACAGCAGTAATCAGTACATCATATCATTTACTATGTCTATTTCCATATTCCCTGGACACTCTATTCAAGAATAAGGACTTAGAGTCTAATCTCATGTAATGCTCTCACCAAAACATTTAACAAACTACATTTTTATGGTTTATCAAGTGCAGAAAGTCTCAGTTACAGACACTCTATTAAGGAGAAGTAATTGTGAGAATAAATGTGCATGTATCTCTTTCTTTAGTAAGAGGAAAAGATGGAAATTTGTCTTAAAGGTAGTTTTCCCCGCCAGACAGTGGGCAAAAAACTCAGATACTGGGCACACTTTTACACAGTCCAATTTATACAGACTAAGTGTAAAATACTTATAGGATGTGTTTTCTGGGTTTCAGTTTGCCTGTAATTCTTCAATACCAGTTTCATTCCTAATGAGCTCTTAAAACCAATCTATAACAGTTCAAAGCTTTTTACTGTATTCTTGAGGATTCTAAATTAGAAAAAAACTGCAGCATCTGCATGAACTGTATCCCAAGTCTATGGCTATGGACAGAAAAAATATGACATTTAACTGACCTTGAGAACTGAATGGCTAAATATGGCCAAAACAAGGGGAAAAAAGGTAAAATAAAAAAGTCACTCAACCTATTTTTCTTCCTTTTTCAATTCCAGTCACTGATTTTCAAAAATAAGAAAAGTGGGCAAGAATCACAAGAGATTAGATTAGAATAAATGCAAAAATAATCAGCTTTAACTCTTTCTGTAGTGTTTGAGCAAGAATATGTGGTCAAGATATGACATCACACAGCATGGAGAAACTGTTCTTTGTCCAATAAAATGTTTCACCAAAATGTTCGAGCCCAAGCACTCCTTTTAGATGCATGATCCTATCTCCATACTTCTAATTTGTAACTACAACCCAGTAGCTACTACTACTTGCAGTTACTGTTGTTAGTACCGATGAAATTACATGGAATAAAGTTTCTCTACAGCTTCTTATGCTCATTTTTTTTTCTTAGAGTAGCTATTGCACTGCGGTTTTTCCACCTACAATCCAGCTTTTTGTAACAGAATATAATTTTCTGTCTCAAGATACATGTTGTACAACAACTGTATGATTTGCTGATGTTTTATATCCTTAGCCTCACACAATACTTACTTCTTTTGGATGTATATTTACATACTCATATTTCCACTACAGTTCTGGATTTGATCAAATAATAGAGTTTAGATAAACAGGCTGAAACTCATTCTTTTTAAATTTTAAACTCTATTAAATAAGTAAAAACAAGGTGTTCAGTTCCACTCACAGTCACATAATTACGTTTCTACTTCTAAGGTTACGTGATAAACAATGTTCCCCTTTGTAAGTGAAATGTTCTTACTTCTCCCCAGTTCCCAAAGTTCCATCGTGGGCAGGGTCCAGAATCACAGTGTCTCGACTCTGAAGGTTTCGTTGCCTCATCACAATTACTGGCACTTCTTCCTTCCTCATCTTGACATACTACAACTCGGTGGTGAAATCCACCTGCACAAGTACTAGAGCACTACCAAAACAGGTAAACATACATTTTGCCATTGCATGATGAAAAAAATGTAAAATATGTTGGTTAAAACAGCTTGGTTTTAAACCTTAACTTTCAAAACTGAAATTTTCAAATAAAAATGACTACTATGTAGAAGTATTTTAAATTTGAAATCACAGAAGCATTACACTTAGAATTTAATATATTCCAAGTAACAATAAGAACAACAATAATTTTTAAAATAATGTGCTTCTTTTTTGACCAAATCTGTACTGCAATAACACTTCTAGAAATGTTAACACACATGTGACAGAACAAGTTAATATATTCTAAAAAAATTTCTTACTGCTCCCCAGGGTCCAGTTCTCCATTGATATCCTCCCACAGAAGGACGGTTCCACTGGTTTAAACTGTCTTGTGGAGGGTGTACTGGGAGGTAACCTATTTCTGGAAAATGGCTTGGATGGTCATGTATTTTTGGAACATGATGATAAACTGGTGGACAGGGTGGCATGTTACATTCTTGTTCCTTAGGAGGTCGGCCTTCAGGATCACAGTAATCCTCATTGATTTGCTGATGATAGTTGACACAGATGACTTGTCTTGTTACTATTCCACTATCACACGTAACTGTGCACTGACCAAGAGATTAACAAAGTGTTTGTCACAGAACATTGATAATGAATAAACAAATATATTTATATTTACTTTTGACAAGAACAAACATATACTTTACTTTTTCAAGGGATGCAATTTCAATCACGCTTGCGAAAAAAAAAATATGAACTCTCAATTTCTAAACAGAGACTTGGCCAATAATCTAAATACACACATCAAAAAATTGTTACAATTAATACTTACAGGGGACCAATTTCCAACTTTCCACTCTCCACACGGGCTAAAGCAGCTTGAAATTTCAGCTGGTCGTGGTAAATGAGCACACAAAGATTCATCTGCTATTTTTCCATCCCCATCTCTACAACTCACATAGCGAGCACGATCGCCCTTCCCACAGGATGCAGAGCACTGTCAGCAAACAATTCAAGGTCATCACACTTTAGCAGACTAAACAAGATCATGCAAGCATCTAAAATACTAACATAGCTTAGTATCAGCTTGACTTTAGAATTAAATCAGATTTCCATTTCACACTAATAGAGTCATGCATTCAGAAAGGAAAGTGAAATATTGCTGAATGATTTAGGCTTTAAGAATTTCTGTTGGCTTGGAACTGAATTGCATGGCCTTAATTCTCACGAAGCATTTCAGTATACATAAAGAGACAGCATTTAAACTATAATATAGAATAATTATACAGTTGCAAGTAACAACAGAAACATCAGTAACTTCCAGAACACTTTAGATGTTACACAGTGATGCAATATTTACATCAACTCTCAAAATAAAACCGATATTAACAATCCATTTGCCATTATGGTGTGTATTAGCAGATTTCATTGAGCCCCTTCTGATGCCTTTATAGCTGAGAAGTTCAAGGTGGACTTAATGAAGAACTGCTGAGTAGCCTCAGTTTATGCACCCTTTACTGCTATATAGTTAAAATCACTGTGCAAAAATATAACTGCATTATATTCTTTGTTAAATATCTCAAGGGATTAACAGATACATCCACATCTTATAGATAATTTTAAATTTTCACACTGATATCAAGTAAAACTAATTTTCAACATTATCAAAATAAAAAACTTGCACCGAAGAAAATTTATATAGGAACTGTTTTACTAATGCTTATTTTACAAAAAAAAGTCAAATTAGACCTTTAAACCCTCCAACTGTTTAATATTACTATTCACATAAAAGATGTAAATAGTATTTTAAAACCAAATATGTTCTCCATACTCAGAAACTGATCAATTACATTTAAAAAACACTTCCTAGCGCACTGTCGATCATACAAAAACTATTTCACTCAGAACCCCAGCTCCAAGAATTCTGCCTTTTTTTTCCTATTATTTTTTCTGGTTGGATTTGAAGCACACAGTTTGCTGGGAGTGTCTATCTGCTCCTTAAGAAACAGTTTCTTTTCTTAAGAAAATATTAGAGCTCCTTTTTAATCTATCCCAAGCAAATTTCAGTCTGAAAAATATATTAATGAAAGCTTTATGGAAAAATGGGTGAATGAGTGGAGGACTGCTCTGCAAAGTGTGACTGCTACATTACATACTGGGGTCCATGATCCATATCTCCATTGGGTCACCTTCCCCACATGAACTAGAGGCAGTGAAGTAGTCCATAATTTTGTATTTTCTGGACAAGAGGGCAATTCACATTCCTGTGGGGGTGAGAGGAAAAAAAAAGGTTTTTAAAATATACATTTTGGAAGAGCTAAATATAAAGCAAATGGTTAGATCCTACCATTACAATAAGCCAGCATTAATTAACATGTAAATACCATCTTTTACATTTTCTCTAGAATTATTCAAAGACCCTTCATTTAATTGTTTTGCTTTGTTTTAAATAGAGTATCCAAGAAAATTTACTTGATCTTAAAACTGCATTAGTAATAATTAGTAATATTGGCACTTTGAGAAAGAACAGTTTTGGCCAACTTGTTGGAGAGAAGGAGCATAAGACATTACAGTGTCCTGCTTCAGAGATTCAGAAGGACCAAGTGAAAACAGTGGCTGTGCTGTCCTCTGTCCTGTCCTTAATACCTTCAGCTACTGAGAACATAAATTCACCCAGTTTCAGCCCGTAACCAAACAGGTACCACAATTAAAAACGCGAAGGATACTCAAACCCAGTGTTTTCACATCTAAGTGGAAATAAATTATACCAATTAACTGGCATTTATATTTGGAAGCTTATTAAAGAAGCCAGTTGGGTACTATTATTTATTAAGCAGGATGGGAAGCAGTGTCCTTATAATATTCTACATGTTGGAGCTTCCCCCACTGCCAAAGAATCACAGGCCTTTGGATTCCTTGAAGTCATAGTCTAACCCTTCAATCACATACCAACTTTCAAACATCCACTCTTGAAATTACCCTTCTTTTACTTAATTCCCTACACAAAATTTGATGTTTGTGAAGAAAAGCATAGAGTTTCAGTATTTTTTTCTCATTTTAGAAGTGATTTCCTCCAAGTTCCCTCATAGAGTCAGAAGACAACAGTTGTATTTAGACAGTTTTGACAGGGAAGTAGAGAGGTATTTTTTAACTTACTTGGCTGTCTCTAGGACGAGTGGTAGCATTGCACTCCCTGTCGTCGCTCAGAATGACACGGTAGGTCCCAGTAACACATTTGACCGCGCGCACCTGGTATCCGCGTCCACATGTCACAGCACACTGTTGAAGGCAGGAATTCCATACACTTGAAATAGTGCTATTTATAATAAAATTTCATTTTTAATTGTATTTTCTACTTTAAAACTTTTTCCAGAATGAATAGGAATGACTACTGAGTTGGTGTTCACTTCCTTTGTGGCAGACCATCAGGTACTTAACCAGTGTCCACAGCACACCAATAAATAGTGCTTGTGCAGGACAAAGGCTTTCCCTTTCCCCCTTTCTATCCCCTGCAGCGAGTAGGCTGGAGGCTGGGCAGGAGACCAGGAAGGAACACTGCCAGAACAGCTGACCTCATCTCATCAGAGAGACAATCCATGCTCCATAATGTCATGATCAGCAATAAAAACTGGTGAAGAGAAAGTAGAGGAGGGGAAAGGGAGGAGTAAGGAGTAGCTTCAAATGAATCACTAGCTGCAGCTGACTTTCCTTTCACTACAGAGTTTGACCAGAGTGCACTCAAAGAAGCCACCTAAAACATTAGATGGCTGAAAACACTATGACACAAACCTTATCCCTATAAATGTTGTGGTTCAAGAAAAAGTAGTTGTAAAAACCTGGTTGTGAATGGCTATTACCAGGTGGTACAGTGGAAAAACTACCATGAAAAGCTCTGCTCCAGTAACATAGATTGATAAATTGTTTGCGCAAGCTATTTCAGAAAACGATTTTTTATTCATAAAAATTCTGTCATGGGACTGAATTAATTTTTTATTTAACTTTTGCATTTAGCTTGTAGGAATGGAAAGTCATCACCTTGTGATCAAAAGATTACACAAAAGGAATTCCACATTATGTTAGACAATGGTGTGGTTATCTCTAAGCTAAAAAAATAAAAGAAATGGCTAACTTAAAAATATACTTAATTTCCAAAGATATATTTACTCCGTATTTTAATAACAGGTTGTATGTAAAAAAAAAGATCAGCTGCTATTCAGTTATGATTTACCACTAACATCAAAGAAACATTAAATAATTTTATGTTGTGAGTAACCTGATCTTATAAAAGCCACATGAAGTTGAGTACCATAGCTTTTTTTAACTAATTCTCGTCTATTTGGTGATGAAATTTTCCTGCACAAGTTAATTCACTTTTTTCTAGGGTTTTAAATCCACTCTGGTTTACATTAGATGAACGTCACACAGGAACACATTTTTCAACAGCACTTTCACATAAAGAGATAGCAGATCCTTTACCACTGAAGGTAAAAACAAAATGTAACAATAAAATACTAAGTCTTTTTCCCTGCTATTATTAGCATATATATTTCTATGATCTTAACCAAAGCTACCACTTGAATATGCCCACTCACCTATAAATGTTTGGTCTTTTACCTGTCTCATTCACGTGAACAGTTTGCTACCCTCAATTTCATTATTCTAGTGATGTAATACACTGATGTGCAAAAGCATCTTTGATATTAAGGCTCAAGATCAATTACTGTTTAAGGCATTTAACTTATACATGTGTCTTCCTAAATTACAAGTTAGATAGCCAATAGGATCCTGCAAACAAACATGTGGATCAATTCAACTAAAACAACTGCTTAAGAGTCAATTAAAATGTTTAAAAAGTATTGTTTTGTGATTGCTCATAGCCTGAACTATAAAACAAGAAGCCAGGAATCCTTGTGTACTCACTGATCCCCAAGGCCCTACTTGCCAAGATGCACATTCATGAAGTTCACACGGTGTTATTGACTCTGGTCTGTCATTCGGGTTACAGAAATCATCTCTCAGTTGCTCATCATTAAGTTGGCACCAGACTTGACGATGCTTCATTCCTTTGCCACACGTCACAGGACACTGTAAAATTGTCAGAACCATCAGTTTGCAGAGACATGAATCTGCATTAATGGCTTCAATTTCTTTTAGTAACTTGTTGGATTTTAAAAATCACATAATTAACAAAAATACTCCATGAATGTAAGTAGTCAAAAAAACCCTGTTTTTTAAATGAACTTTTCATTTCCTGTTAACTTCAACTCAAATGCCAATACAAAGAAATTACATTAAGATTCTAAAGCTACAAATTATGAAAACTATGCACAGATCATTTATTTCCAATAGAGTAAAGAATACTTGTTTAAAATAGTAGCGCATATATAACAGCTTTCACTGGAAAAATGCTTAAACTGTCCACAATTCGTTTATATCCATCTGACCTATAATAAAATTAATATAATTCTATTAAACAGTTGGCTGTATAGTTCTCATTGCTTCATAAAAAGGAAGGTATACAAATTAATGCAAACATATTTACTTTAGGTATCTTTACTACTTCATTTTAATGTAACAAAATTAAGGAGAGAAATAAATTCTAGGAGTGTTTTACAGAAGTTCTCATGTCATTCATAGATCAGTGATGTGTATCAGACAACTCATAGGACTTCAGAACTTTTATAACTGTGTGGCCCAAAATAAAATAAAAACCCTACACACTTAATGCAGTTTATTTTAATATCGATGACCAGGATCAAATGTACCTTAAGTTTTCCATGGTTTCATTACCTCACTCCAGTCAGTAACCGACCAGCTTGGACACAAGAATTCATTGCAACTCTGTGTTACAACTCTTGGAAGTTCCTGGCATTCTCTGTCAGGAAGATGACGACCCAAGTTGTTCATACAAAAAGCTTCTCTGGTTCTGACACCTCTTGCACAGCTCCTGGAACACTGTGGTGTATTGTTATGAAACAGGAAACAGAATACAATAAAACCAGGCCAAAATACATTATCAGTCTTAAAGGTAAAAGACGTTAATGATTGCGCCAGGCAAAAGTGTCCTCCATTTAATCCACAGACTGCTAATATGTTCATTTGACATAAATTCAGCACTTTGTATAACAGTTCCAGGATCTAACTTTAATGAAGAATTTAACCAAAATTGTACAGAACTAAATTATTAAGACTGTAAATAAAATATACACCTTTAATTACCAGATCTTTGCTGCTGACCTCGAAAAAAAAGCTGCAAACAAGCTACCATTTCTCAGAAAAATATAAGGAAGTTGCTGAAACATAAAGGTTGGTATTAGCTGATCCCACAAATCTGTATTTGTCAAACATTGCTTCCTTTCAGTTATTAAACTAAAAAAAATATAGAGAAATAAAAATTCGGTGTGAATGCTAACCAGAACTATAGTGGTACAATTATAAAGTTTTAAATCTGTACCTCTGACCATTCTGTGTAGTGCCAACTTCTTAACATACAGTCACCATGGCAAGGCTCTCTGGCTGGTGGCTTCTGCTGATCAGCACAGTACTTATCATCCACTGGAGCACTGAGTCCTCTTGCAATAGAGTATTTCATGCAGTGGATCTCAACAGACCGATGTCCTGGGCCACACTTTGATGTACAGTCACTTTTGCCAACACTGTGCCACCTACAATGACAAACTGTTGTAGAAAGCTAACTATGTTTTAAAAAAATATGACCACAGCAATTAAAGCATTCAGAGAATATACCAAGAATTATAATGTAAATATAGATATGAATTTTAGGGAACAGATAAAACTGTAAACTCTATCTCATGACTGGAATTTTTAAAGCAATATAAAAGAATGTGACTCACAGGCTTGAAAGAGCTTTTTAAATTTAAAGGATCTTTTGTCTTAATCTCCTAGGTGACTTTGAAAAATGTAAGCTATAATTCTAACTCTTCATCCTCTGAATATTTCAGGGTGGGCTATCTTGGAGTGCAAAAACACAAGTCTGTTTCAAATTAGTTCCAGTTGTGGGTGCAATTCTGGTGGAAAATGTATTTCACACAGCAATACAAGTTTTTGTGCCAGAAGATACAGAACAGAATCACAATTCTAACAAGAGAATTTCTACTTTACCAATAAAAATTAGAAAAGTACCCTAGTTCTACATGGAGTCAGAGATGTAAATAAAGCCAACAGATTTGAGAAAAACAAGGAAATGGGAAGGATGAGGAAGGTAGAGAGGGATGAAGGGACAGAAGATAAAGCAATCTGATTACCTTGTTTCAATGTCAATCAATAAAAACATAGAAGACCACAATAACTCCATCAGTTAGGAACCTTTTTTTACCTTAATTCACACTCTGTATTACACTCCTCAAAGACACTTGGTACAGTGGGTAAAAGTTCACATCTTTGATCAGACACTACCACACGATCAATTTTACGTACACATACCATTCTTCTTCTTCGAATACCTTGAAAAAGCACCAAAAGAAGTAAATAACGGGCTAAAATTAGAGTGCTTTATGGATTCCATCCATCATTTAGGAATTTAACTGAGATACCTCCTTAACACAAATTGCTGTATACAGCAGATTCTGCACAAATATGCTGCTTTGTGCAGCTCACTACATCCCAGGTGGAGAACAACCTTTTCCCAGTCACCTTTTCCACCTCCCAGCTGTCCTGCAGTGGTCTCACAGGACATCAACATCAGTAGACATACAATACCACTTTATAAGGATGTATTAGATTTGATTCGACTTTTTTTTTAATAAACTGCTCATATGTCTCTAAATGTAGGTTTTGATATAGAATTGTACTGCATAACTACCAAAAATAACAAAAAACAAAAATCAGAAGCTATTCTGTCCTTAAAGGCTCTGTGCACTTTAACTTTACTGAGGGTAACAAGTTTCTTCCTCTCAAGTAAGGGTTAAAAGTCAGAGAACTTAAGACAAGTCCATTCCTAAATGCCATCAGGTCTTTGGTTCTGGTGAAAACAATACTTCACAGTACCTTGGCACATCCTGCTGCAGTCTTGCCAGGGTCCATAAGGATCCCATGTAAACAGATCGCTTCCATCTTCTATCGGGACATTGAATGAATAACGCACATCAGGGTTGTACAAATTCCCTACACACAAAACCTTGATTGAGATAAAATGATAGCTGTTTTTCAGTGAATTTGAATGTAAAATTATGAACATAATGATCATGTAGGAAATTTTCAAACTCATGAAAAAGTAAACATGCACCTGTAAGGTTAGTTCTTCTTCAACTCTATCAGTGCTGTTAATTCGTTCTATTGTATTGTTTGAACCACTGTACTCGAAAATGGTTCCTTGTATATTGATTTCTCTTTTTGACATGCTTACAACAAAATTACCATTCAAGATAAAATTTCCGTGGGTATCTGATAAAGCTGTAAGTGAAAGAAAATATTGGAAATCTATTCAGTTAAAAGGTTCTATCAATAAAATCTCATCAACACGTAGCTTTATTTTAGTCTATGTAAAAAGTTGTATCAAACAGTTTCAAATTAATGAATTCAATCCTAATAATCAGTAACTTTCACCTGAGCAGTCGTCATGGATTTTCTCAGCCATGGATTTTCTCTACGTTAAAGTAATTTAATAATATTTGTTCTGCTGAAGGGCTGACTGCAGTCACAACTTTTAAATTTGGCTAGGTTCTGCTACTGCAGAAGGAAACAATTATTGTTATTTCTGCCCTATTCTACTGCCCACATCCTTGTATTTGCTACAGGTACTTCTAGTGAAGTAGGTTTTAAAAGTAAACCTGAAAAAAAATTATTAAGCATTTGTGATAGTAATTTAATACAATGACCTATTTGCAATAATAAAGATTAATGACAACGTAAACATCTTTAAAATGAGGTAGAATTTGGAGTACAAGATGCTATTCAGGCATTACTACATTTGAAATGGTAGCTAATGTCAGGGGGTGAGGGTTGTTTCTGTGTCCTGTGAGCTGCTTGTGTAACAACTGAGCAACAGGTGACAAGGAAAACATTTTGAGAATTCTGAAGTTTGTTGGCTAGGATGACAATGGAAGAAGAGACCAAAGTTAAATATGCATCAATATTTTTTCAGGCACTTCAGATACAATGTAACTATTGTGAAATAGAACAACCAATATTTGGTAGGATGTACTTATTAATTCTTTATTACCTGCACACACTTGCGAATCTATCAGCATTTGATGACCTTTATACCCTTTATGTCCCAGACATAATAGAAAAAGAAAAATATGGAACAACTGATAAGTTTGCTGACGGCCAGACCACTTTGTTCATAAACGAAGTGTATGCTTCCAAGATTTAAAACAACAAATACTTGCATTATACCTGAGTTCACTTGTGGCATTTCAATTAACATTGTGACAACAAAGGAAAAAATTGACAAAATGATGCAAGGTGCTATAATTCATATTCTCTGACAAATGAACACACTCATCTAAAAATTAGAAACCTTCACAACATCTCACTGGTGTTTTCTGAAAACCAGTATCTACAGTGAGACTAAGGCCAACGAAGATACAAAATAATTAGATATTTTCTCAAAGTCTTTATGAGACTTCTCATAATATACATCCAGAGCAGACCTCTGTCAAGAGCACAAAGCCTATCCATCAATATTGTACACAGGAGGCTTTTACCAAGGTAGTTGTCATCTTCTGGTTTCCCTGAGTAGCTGTGCTGTTGAATATCAATGTTTGTTGCTCCTTTGGGAATATTTACTACAACATTGTAACCTGCAAATTAATTATACACAAAAATAGTCAAATATTAGTAAATATGAAAATACATTTTAACTTCATTTGCAAAACCCTACAGTATACCAGAGACAACCAAAGCTGAATGCCTTCACGTGTTAGGAAGTGTTACATTCTGTGTTCACAAATGTGAATTCAATTCTTCACTACTAACATGAGTTCAATTTACTCAGAAAAATCCCTAGAGAGCAGAACTACTCTAGAAAGCAGTCAAGTATATCAAGAGGGACTCAGGAAACACTGTGACTGCTCAAAATTTAACCACAAAATTTTTAGAGAAATCGGGTAAGTCACTTAACATGAAATATCTCCATTCCCTGTTTACACAATTGAGGTAGCTTTTCTCTTACAAGAGTATTTCAAGACAGCATGCTAAAGAATGAGTATTAAATACTAAAATATTGCAGCATTGCAGGCGATATGCATAGGTAAATATATCTGTTAAATTATCCATGTTTGATCAACCTTCTCCTGCTTAAAATACTGAGTGCACTCACTTCAAAATACAAATGCTTCACAAATGAGTCACCATTTCTTGTAATATCTTCACGTACTATTATGGTAGCTCTGCCAACACGTAACAAAATAAGGTGCATCAAGATCTACTTTTTTAAAAAGTCACTTCGCACATAAACCTAGGTTAAAAAATCCAAACCTGTTTCTCACAGATGCTAATTACGACTTCAAAAGGATACTTGCAGCTGAGAAAAACTGAGTATGGCAAACATTGGAAACAAATAATAAACACAAACATGTAATCTGCGGTATTAATAAAAATTTCTATAATTTTTCCACCTATTTCACTGTGTTTAACAATATTACTGTGGCTTTAGTTGACGAACCTCTGTGGGTAAAAATTTGAATGGCAATATCCTTTTCATTTTGTACTGGGCCTGACTGGGATAGAGTTAATTTTCTTCACAGTAGCTGGTATGCGGCTGTGTTTTGGATTTGTGCTGGAAAATCTTGATAATTCAGGGATGTTCTACTTATTGCCGAGCAGAGCTTACACAGAGTCAAGGCCTTTTCTGCCTCTCACCCTACTGCTCCAGGGAGGAGGTTGGGCGTGCTCAAGGAGTTGTGAGGGGATACAGACAGACCCCAGCTGACCACAGGCATACCCCAGACCATATGGCATCATGCTGGGCACATAAAACTGCAGAAAGAAGGAAGGGAGAATGTTCAGAGAGATGACGTTTGTATTCCCAATTCACTGTTACGCACGACAGAGCCCTGCTTTCCTGGCTGGACACCTGCCTGCCCATGGGAAGTGGTGAACCAATTCTTGCTTTGCTTTGTGTGCAGGTATTTTACTTTACTTATTAAACTGTCTTTATCTGAAACCATGAATTTTCTCACTTTTATTTTTCCAATTCTCTCTCCAATCCCACCGGGAAGCAGTGAGTGAGTGACTGGCTGTGTGGTTCCAGATTGGGTTAAGCCATGACAAATTTCATAATTCATTAACTTCCAAGTGCTTTTAATCTATTAAAACTATGCCGTGCATTTAAATGAAGATTTAATCTAATTACAGGTCCATCACATTTACCAGCTGGGGGCAGCACAGCAATTGCAAATTGACCAGATGCATGCTCTGGATAAATACATGGTTTGGTCAATCTTTCAACATAGTGGGAAGAAAACCAAAACACAGTTAAAAAAGCCCCTCATCTCACATACTGAAGACCTTGTGGTAATAGAATGAAAGAAGACAAAATACTGGAGGAAACTATAAACAAAACTGCATAGCATGTTGTCAAGGATACACAGAAAATAAATTACATACTAGGACACTGAGAATGACCATTGTCCAGGAAATCCTCAGATATTCTAATTTGATGCAATAATAATGGCCAACATAGTAATAATGTGTACGTAATTAGATTACCATCTCCTAAAATGGAGGCCAAGTAAATTAGTATTTTGCTGTAATGAATTTTTGATTATTTCTTCACTACTGTTTACACATTTACTGACAACATCATAAATGCATGAATATAAGCACACAGCACAGGCTGCTATTATCAATTCCAAATTCTGCCTTAGTAAAATGACTCATTTAAGTTCGAAAAGGAACCACATGAAGTTAAAAGAAAAAGATCAAGTGCATATAGGCATACTTGGCTTGTGATCCTAATTCAGAATTTTTTTTGGAAAATAGTATTTCCTCAGACAATGCCTTCAGTCATTAGCCTAGAGATGTCTTAGACCCCCATGGACACTGGAGTTTTAGTGATCAGCTAAGTACAATTTCTTGTTTGCATGGCTGTATTCCTACTTAGCACACCCAAGTGATAATCCCAAATGTTCAGCATACTGTACATTGCTTTAACTCAGTATTATCTCTTATATGCTATAATTTCAAGGATTTGAAGATAATTTAAAACATTCCGCTAACTGTAAAACCAAATAATAACTCAAGGTTTTCCTCATCCCAAAACATGGGGGCTTTTTTCCCCTCCAACTTCAATTTGAAGCAAAATAAGTCTGTGACAATGGAAAGTCATTAAATAGCAGAGGGTGACAGTCTCAACCATATTTACATAATGGCAGTTTCACGTAATGGTCACTTGGTTTGTAACAAATGTGTGCGTGACAAAATTCATGTGCTATCTATAAGCCGCTTCTTAGGACAGACACAAGAGAAAACACGTATTTGTATGGAAAGCGTAGCTGTATAATTTAAGATTTTTGGTAATTTTCAATGGGTGTGAGCCCTCTGCCAGGGGAAAAGAAAATCCAACAGGATACTCGGCATACTTTCCTCTTCAGCAGCAACCCCTTTGTTCTATGAAGATCCTATTTGGCAGCTCTCCAGGTATCATTTTCACTTCGCCTGTGGTCTCTTTCAACCAGTGAAGTGGCATGAAGAAGCCTCTAGGCTGATATTAACCTAGAAACTTCTGTCCTTATGTTCTATGCTCTAACTACTTAACTGCACTGCTACACGCATGCAGTAGTCACCCCACACTTCACAGGAAAGACTACATTCAGAAGAACTATCAGTAGCTCTATTAGAGAAACAAAATCACATAAACAGGAAATGCCAGGGTTATTCAGACATTTCTCATTCACTACCTGTCAATGAGGAGGAAAAAACATAAATATTGTTACCCCTCTTCTCTGGAAGGAGGAGGCTCACATTTCACAGGCTGTATTTTTCAATCTAGTAGAAAAGGAACCCCATCAGCTGCTCAGAACACAAATTTCTTGCTATCTCTTTACACAGCCAAAAAGAGACACCGGAACATGTCCTTCAGCTGCAAAGTTTCAGACCAGAGAATGCAAAGTACAAAGCAGGAAGCATGCATCATTTTAAAGTACTTTTACTCTCATCATTTCTTTTATTCATGTCTTTGACCTTTGGGCAGATTGACTTTTTTTCACTTGAATGGGTTAGTATGTCATAGTGTTTGCCTCTGCATTCTTGCGAGGGAATGTGACCGAAAATCAAAGATATTTTTTGTTGATTGAGGCCCTAAAGAACATACACTGAAATCCTGCTTCCTTAAATGTAAAGAATAATTTCTAAGTCACAGTGAAATATGCATTAAGATTAAAAAAAGGCAAAACAAACATACCATAATGAGCACTGTTGAAAGTACCTGCAAGTGTCTTACATGAAGAATTATCACCACCACAGATTCCACATTTGTCTCTCCTTGCCTTCGAATTCAAAACGTGATCGCAGCCTGCTTGCTACAAAAAATTAAAATAAAAAGGCCCTGTGTCACTCAGCCCAATGGAAAACAATCAAAATAAGGAATGTAAGCTTCCCACTACCCCAAAATATTGTTGTTCACTGTATATATCTAGTCTTCCTTGGCAATTCATTAAAAGCCTTCAATGGTTTTGGATTCCGCAATAGAAGGGCAAAATAGAATGGTGCGATCTGAATACACTTAATATGTCAAGAACTGCGTAAGAATACATAACAGTACGTAAAGATTGTGTATAAAAAAATCAACATAATGTATAAATTTTAATTTATATTTACATTGAAAGTCTCGGAATCCTAAAAGCAGTATGTATATGTACATGGTCATGAATTAATTTAAGGTCTGTCATTACTGAAAAGAAGCAAAGGAATACACAGACTATGCTGGTTAAACTGATATAAGCACAATTTTTGTTTATGTATCTTTACTTAAACTTCCAGGGGTTTTTTGAACTATGATAAACAGGACAATTCTCTGGCATTTCCTCTTCATTCAGCCATATAAAAATAAGCTGTTTTCTCCTCATTCTGAATTTATCCAGTTTCACTGCTATCAGCAAAACCTCAACAAGGCTTGACAAAAAAGTCTTGAATTGTTAAAATATAGCACCTTGCTTCTCCCAACAAAATTTTGTGGCAATGCCATAGATGCTACTAAGCAAAGAGTGCCGAAGTGATTTAAGGGTCAGTTCCTCCTGATTTTACAGTAAAATAATAATTACATAATCTGTCTACCCTTGGATTTTCTACAATTTACTACTTCGGTAGCAGAAATACAATGTTAATAATCACACAGCATGCTTCTTCCCTCCCTTTATGCTAATTTTGGATCAGTTTCTCACTGCTTACTTGGACAATATTAACTCTTTCACATATGAGGCTTAGTGAGGCAAGACTGGATCTTCAGATTCAACTACGTGTTCTTCACTTAATTGCTTCCATTTCCAGATCTTTAATTTGATAGGTAATAAAATTAGCTTAAGTGAACTCAGAACATCATATTTTCAGTAATGTTTATTTGTATTAATATTTAATATCTACTTTACCACCTGTTAAAATTGATCTTAATAATTAATAAGTTTAGATTTAAATACCCTGCATAAGCCTTGAACACAAAGGTCATTGGTTTCTGCTCCACAGGGAGTACCATCAGCAACTCTGTCCTTCAGCTGATAGTAGGAAGTTGTTCCAGAAACTCGGCAAAAAAGTTTACAGCGATCTTTCATAGAAACTGGAAAGAAAATCCAAGAGGTTTCTTGTCTGTTTTAAAACTTTATTTAAAGTAACATTTTCATTGTGTTAATTGAAAAGATGTGTAATTACTTACTACCACTGTATTTTGGAAGCCAGCGAACAGCAGAGGTAAGGCCATTGATATTAAAGTGTTTGCCATCAAATTCAGAGCACTGTTGCTCCCGAAAATCTTTTTTGCCTTTTGGACATGAATCAGTATTACATGACCGAAATTTCATCCTGCGACCAACACAGTACTTTCCTCCATTTCTTGGCCTAAAAAAAAGGTAAATGTAAAACACACTCATTTTCTAAAACTGCTGTTTTCCATGAAAAGTGGCCTCAGCCACTGATCTAAAGAGGAAAATCTCACACAGCATTCTGTCAGCTGTTACTGATTTACACACACACACTCAGCTTCTACTGCGCATTCATTCACATCCAGAATAAACCCAATCCTTGTAAAATACTGTTGCTGAGGTGGTAATCTCACTACTGATGTTTATTAATGCATTTTTATTTTTACTTCCCTTACAGCTACAACTATTTTGCCTGGGTAAAAGCATTATTTATTTTGATGCTTTCATCAATTTAGCTGAGATTACAGTAATATTTTTACGCAAGCAGCACCTCCATCAGTAATTTGAAATTATTATTTTACAGAGTGACAAAGAAAGAAGACCATTAGGAGCTGGCAGAGTATTTTCTGTATTCCTAATATTGGTTTTACTTTGGGGATCAAAAGAATAAAAAAGGGAAAATTTTGGAAATTATCCCATTTACTACAAAGTCAAAAATATATTTTAATAGTTATAAACCCTCACACAAAGTATTTCAGTATTAGTATGTTTTTGGGGAAGAAAAAAGAATAAATCAACAGCATATTGATACTATCAATCACTACAGACTGAAAGAGGCATTATGTAATGGCAATCTAGTCTACTGCCTCCTACTCATCAGAGAAAATATAATAACCTGGGGCCATTTGATTGAAGTTCATTTATCCTACTGATAATATCAAGCTGGCATGACTTCCTAGAAAAACCCTGAAACTACTCGGGCACCAGCTGTGGTTCTGCTTCTGCACAAGTTAGGGGTAAAGCTCTCCTTGACTTTTATTACAGAGAACAAAACCCACAAAGAATTATTCAGTCAATGTAATCTTCTAGTTATAAAGGTAAGTTTTAAATGACTCTGCCCTTTGTGGGACGTTACTGGCGGCAATGTTGAAGAAAAGCCCAAAATCAAAGCAAATCAAGTGTTTCGCTAAAGAGATTAGTAGGGAATACATATATTTATTTTTGCAGTTCTCACTGCAAAGAGAGCACCTAATGTTTGAAGAAACCGCAACAGTAAGAATAAACCTAGAAAAAAAGACACTGCCAAACGAAGTTTTTAGAAACATCTGCAAGAATGGATAATATTGGTGAAAGACATGAGTAATCTAAAAGTCCTCTGCATATTATAATCTGTAGACTTATCTCTTTCCAAACAAGGCTGAAGCAAGCATTTTTTATTGGTGCTTCAAACTAATTTGCACAGCCCAGAATACCTCCTTTTTATTTCGTGCCAATCCATAACTTTTTGATATCTTCATTATGCAGTACTGTAAAACACAATAAAAAACATACTCTGGTCGATTACACAGCCTGGTGGTGCTCTTGATTCCACCTCCACAAGTTCTTGAACATGAGCTATAAGGTCCCCAATGTCCCCATTCTCCATCTACAGAACGCAGCTCCATTTCTCTGCTCACACAAATTCCATGGCGGCAGTGCTGCACAGTTGACAGACAAAATAAAATTTATAGTTCAAGCAAAAGGTTACTGTATATTTTAGGCACAAAAAGAACAAAACTTAAGAGCTCACTACTCTTATCTGGATCTGGATATTTTCTAAAATGTTCAATTTTATTTAAGCTAACTTACCCAGCAGCCATGTTTTTAAAAACGCTGTCTACAGTCCTTTGATAGCTAGGAAATCTGCTGGATGATGAATATATATTTATCTTGTCACTTTATCAAAATATCTCTAAAAGATCTTGAATTCCTGATAAATTTTCATGCATAAAGTTCAAAAATAGATTTACAACTGCCTTTTATGTACGAGATTTTTCAGTTTAATTTGGAATTCGTGTTGATGCAAAAAGTGAAAAGTTATGACAAACCACGAAGAAAATCAGGGTGTTTTGAACATCTCAAAAGCTAACTATCTAGCGGGATTGTTTGGGAAAAGCAGACAAGCATTTAAGACCTTGATTATGCAAAGCAAGATGATGCCATAGATTCATTCTTGAACTCAGACTTTCACACCTATAACAAAAGGTGTAAAATGTTTTAATTTATTTATATTTTATGATTTTTTTATTTACTACTAATTTAACAAAGCTATTACCATTAAAATGGAATTAACAGTTAAGTTTAAAAAGACTGATAGTTAAAGAAATAATTATTCTTAGAGCAAGATACTACATTGCAGTGTCTATTCTGTTACTTTTGATCTTATTCTTGGTGAAAACCTACTTATTTCCACTAAACATTTACAAAAAGGAGGAATTGTCATTCCATCTGTTGGGATTTACATTATTAAGAAGACAAAGACCGCAAGACTATTTTGTTGTGGTCATGTCAGTTATGAGACTTCACCATACCGTAACTGTAAACTATTATTTTTTATAGAAAGTAATTATCTTTTTTTTTTTCCCAAGAAGCATCAGTCTCTTGCTTCAAAGTATTTACTATCCCTGTTCCTGAATGCAAATACATATCCACTTCAGTGGCTATTCAAGAAGCACACGACTTAAAAGTCTAAATGAGAATCTTATGATTGGTCCATGTGTGACTTTTTCCAAAGAATCTTCAGGAATTACCAGCACTAATCCTACTGATGACTTATGGCAGTTGGAATTATAATTCACTCGTATCCTTTAGAAAATCTCAAGTAGTATACTGAATCACAACACAGTGTAATAGTTTACATGCTAAAATAGAATATTTACGAGATACTACAATTTCAGCACTATATATCCTGCTGACTTCTTTGTGGATAACGTGTCAACTTTGTCCTTGACTTCAAACACCTTCTGAGCCATCAAAGACTGCCCTCATCTGGAGACAAGACACTAGCTAGGACTGAATACAGGGGGTCAGCGCTCATTCATAATAGAGAGAATTCTTTATTTAGATGCCTGTTTGCATATTCAGGATTAGACTGTCCATTAATTAGGTTTGTTGCCAGGAAGGATTCTGCTAGTTGTATCTACAGGGAGTGGCTCATTCCAGCTTTCCCTGCAGGAAATACAGTATATGGATCAGTCACTAGAGCAGGTTACATCAACTCAACTGCTTGTTACTTCTGAAGCTTAGGCTTTGCCTCTCTGCAAGACAAAATGGCCCCAAATTACCTTTAACTCTAGAAGGACTTTGATAAATGAAGTCTCCGGCACATAAAACAATTTAAGAATCTCTGATACACACAAGATTAAATAATAAAACAAATATTAAACCCCCTTTTCTTGCAATTAATTTAAACATTACATAGAATTTCTCAAGAGTTATTACAAATTTATTGTAGAAACTATCAAGAAACAAACTTCGCTGAACACACAAAAATTGCGTGCAGTCTTTCTGAATATAGCTGACTGGCACAAAACTCAACTCTTGTTCAGTGGTTTTATCACTGCCTAAAGTAACTCCCAGGCACAATTTTTTCCTAATTAATATATGCTTTTGTATTATTGATACTTATGTTCACATGCTATCAACTATTTTGTTCTCAAAATAGGAATTGTCACAGGATCAGATTCTCTCTTCAGACTTCTGCCTGAGTTCCTAATCCAACTTGGTGATAAAATTGCCTGCCTGCTTAATTGCATGTCACACCAACTCTTGCATATAGGCTGTATCTTTTAAGC
This sequence comes from Melanocharis versteri, assembly GCA_013397845.1. Taxonomy (NCBI): domain Eukaryota; kingdom Metazoa; phylum Chordata; class Aves; order Passeriformes; family Melanocharitidae; genus Melanocharis; species Melanocharis versteri. Next base: position 1,080,378 of record VZTG01010150.1, read on the forward strand.
TCTGAAAGCCTTCCCCTAAGAATATGATCATTTTAGGTGATTCTCAAACCCAAAGTAAACACAGAACAAAAGCCAGATCTTGGCATAGAAGTGTGTAAGTGATCCAGTCAATTGGCCAGATCATCACTTACTTGAAGCCAAGACTAATGCTTTAACTTAAAACCAAAAAGCCACTATTATTTCACTGCATATGAATTCTTACTGGAGTGCTTACTGTTAGCTTGTATTATTTTTTTTTCAAGACGGCCTTAAGGTACTTTTACATCCAAACCTGCTAGTATCTAACATCAAATCCCTAGTAATCAAAGGTAGACTTTCAACATAGTCCATCCATAAGGTAAATGAGGAACATTAAGAACTTGCCTGTCCAAGAACTGTCCTTAGCACCTTAGGAAATAATTTTTTACACTACAGGCTGAAGAGTCTAAATCCCCCCTTACAGAATGAATACTGCATTCTAGTATAGGACAGTGACCTAGCATTTAAGTTCTTCTTCCATCCAGAAAAACATTTACAATAACTTGAAGGGAGATTTCAAGAAAAGAGTTGCAAAATGAAATTTTATACCCACAACAGTATTATTTTGATCCATAAAAATGTAAAGCATATGCTCACATCTGGGATTTTAATAGCTTATTCAACAAACTTGTCTCAGCTATTATTCTGCTGCATTCCTACAGAAGCAACATGATGAAGTCACGGTAGAAAACTCCAGCACCAGACATGTTCCAGATGTTCCTCTGTGTTTTCTTGAATCATTGCTTCACTGAGAATACTATGATATACAGAGCTTTCATAAACTTAAATATAATTGCTAACAATTTTTTCCTACATTTTTTATGGCAAATATAGCGTATGCATCACGTAAAGTGGGTCTCGCACATAATTCCAAATATACAGATTCCAGCAAGTGGCAAGGCTGCTCTAGTCAAGATGAACAGTTGGTTTTCTGTCAAAAAACCTAGAAATTCTGACCCAAATCCACATCAAATTATTATATCTTCAGAGATGAGAGGGAGGATTAATGGTTCAAGTTTGGAATCAATAAACCTATGGGTACCCAAATTTGTTTTTATTAATAATCTCCTTATAATAAGCACTTTGAGTGTTTCCTATGGATTAACCTATGACTTGATAAATTGATCTTGAGTGTTTCCAATTTATCTCTTACTGAACTTGCTAAATTTCCAAGAAAGCAACATTGAAAGAAATTATTAAAGCGTTACTTTGCAGGCTATGCTCAACTTTGACTGAATCAAGGAGAGTGGTAGATGCATGCATAACAGGACTAGAGCTCCTCTGAAATCAAGCACTTCCCACACAGCCTGGAAAAGGACTTCAAATTCACTCTTATTGCCTATATTTTCCAGGCAGCCCCCAGAGATACACAGGGTTTTTGAAGATCTGGAGTCAAAGACTGACACACCGATGCTCAGTGTCTGAGCACATAATATCACGCATTGGAGCCCCACGTGGCCTTACAGAAAACAAGATGGACAGCTTTTCCTGAGCTTGCTTCCAGACACTAACACGTTTTCATGGAGGTTACTGGTACCTGCTGGTGCTTCTAAAAGGAAACAAGATGACTGAACACTTCAGTATGAGGAGAAAATGAGAAGGACAAAGTGTTGCAAAAGTGGACCCAATGGTCTGTATCTTGCCTGTCAAATATCAATTTTATTGTTCTGAATTTTTTTGCATTATAAAATACAGTCCATACAGAGCCCTGAGAATGACTGTGAAGAGCATGGGAAGAGAAATTTCTAGTGGATTGAATGCCGAAAACGAAAATAGGCATAACTGGAACCACAAAACAGAAAAATGCTAAGAAGTGCTGCAGCACAAGATTCCCTGTAACACATCTGGGCTGTAGCTGAAGTATGAGCATGAACTGTCTCAAAGCAGATTCCAATCACGGAGAGCTGGGGAAGGAATATGAATCTTAGAAGTTACACAGATTCAGCACATGACCCCACGAGCAGGGAGCAAAGACGAGAACACCCACTCAGATGAATGTCAAACGCCTGTCCTCACTGGCTGTAGCTACGTCCACCAAGTTCCCATTCACTCCCTTGAATGACTGCACTGCTACAGGCCTCCACCCTGTCTGCTGCAAATGGAGGTAAGGAAACCTTCTGCCATACAGCACACCTATGCCTGCTCCCTGCCTTCCTCCTATAAAACACATAGTCCAGAAAGCACATTGCTCAAAGAACCCAGAGGAGAAGTGGGACCCTAAGGCATATAAAAGGAGCAAAACCAGAGCAGTTAATAAAAAGAGCATACAAGGCAGGAGAAATGGAGCTTGGAAAGACACCTAACTGAGGGTGCAACCATAGCATCCCAGGTCTTTATCTCTGCAGCATGGATTCTCAGATGAGTCTACATTACTCAGATGACATTATCTACAAAACCCACACTATCTCAATTTTTTCAATGTTTTCAATTTTTTCTTGCAAAAAATCTGCATACTTTATTTCTCCCTTGAAACTTCTAATTTTTTTGAAGTTATAGCTCATAGAAAAATATTTTACAGAAATCCCAGTTTACAGAAAAATTTATGGTTTGAGCCCATACTTTACTCTCTTCTTACAGTTCAAAAGATCTGCTGCTGCTTTCCAGATGGTGAACATATTCTCCTATCCCCAAGTCTGATAAAATCCATCTGATTTTTTTATACTTACTTTACATATATACACATAAAATGATTTATTCTTTCAGATGCAATATCTTCATGTATTACATTCATGAGGTAGTCAAGCTATGCAACAATTTTTAAAAGCAATCAATAAATGGGTAGTTACCTACAACTGAAGAACAGCAAACATAGTTCAGAATTAGACGGGTACTTCTTTTACCAGGCAAAGCAATTCTTTGTTCTCTGCATCCCCATTCTCAGTTTTCCCCATATCCCTGTCTTTTATGCCAAAAGGACCAGGATGAAACCTTAATTTACTCAATAGCTATTCTAGATATTTTTAGATGCCAGCTCAATACACATTAGATATCTACAGTGATTAGAATTGATTAACATGTCTCTAAAACACAAAAAGGCACATGCTTTCCAGTCCAACTGTCACTTGTACCATATGAAGTCCTTCTTGCTGTTAAAGACATTTTTCCAAACTTCCGTGACAGTTTTTTTTTTTTCAATGTTTAAGTAGCAAACTTTCATTATGCAGAGCACTGGGACAACCCCAGGACATGGAAAAGTTTGGCTCAGAATCATATATTTACCTCCTACCTCTCCATTTCAATGCTCAAGGAATCAATAGAATAGGGGCATATTTCTATATTCCTCGGGATCAGAGTGCAACCCTTTGAAGTGCCTCAAAAGATAATAATAAACCACTCACACTTTATCGGGTATTTTTGCTGTTATTTTCATAGCAATAAAGACTTGTCCTGAGAATGTCACTCCTGGAAGATAGGTGGTTTTTAACAACTTTTCTTCTTTGGAGGTGTTTTTTTTTGTCTCAGATGTGCTTCACTAACTCCAACTGTTAGAGCAGTCCATAGAGCAAGATCCATTAATACAAGACACAACATTCGAAATCTGAGCCTTAAAAGTTGATACTAAAATAAAAAAATGCCTTAAACAGATCTTTTCTGTATTCAGCAATAATGTTGCAAACGCCAAATATAATTTGATTTAGCTTTCTGGCAAATAGTAATTACTATTAATAGTTACCATGTCTTATGCCCATTAACATCAGCAGCAACTTGCAATCTGAGCTTGAGAAGAGCTGTCCCTTAGTCAGGAACAGATGACTATTTGTCAGATTAATTAATTGCTGTTCTTTCTTACATCTTTCAGAGGTAATGACTGTAATTAGCTCTTTACTTGCTAGAGAAAAATGGTTCCACTGCACTAATTACATAAAATAGGTTTTTGTATTCTTATATAAAAGAAATCCTCTGATGTTGGCAAATTAGAGTCAATTTAACTGAAGATTACACATGAAGTTTACATAAAAGATGAACTTCCTTTCTGATGAGTGACTGACTGAAAAATGGGTTAAACATTGTAACACCAACGGCATGCATAGGCTATAATCAAGCAAAGCTTCCACTGCAGCCTTCAAGTAACTTTTTCTAATCTTGCAAGACAGAAAGAAGCCATTTGAGACAGTTTACCCCCTACATTTGTTATCCATTAAGACACTACTTTCAAATTCCCCACTAATATTGTCTTACCAAACACAGAATCTGTCAAGATTAAAAGTTATTGGGGGAAATTTAGAAATAATTGAGTGAAATGTAGCAGCCTATTATACAAAGAAATTAAGCTAGAGTTTTTAATCCTCTTTAAACATATAAAATGATTTTAAAAAAATTAACACTGCTCCCACAGCCCCTGAAGCTGCCAAAGCACACTACTATATAAAAGCAGCTCAACATAATAAACCACCCACACTTAAGATAATCACTGTCATACGTGACCATGTAAAAAATCTCAAAAATACTTATTCTCACAATACCCTGACAAGTAAGAAAACACTTATGTTTGCTGGTGGTAAAGTGAGACATGAAGAAGCCAAATACTAGACCAGTAAAGAACTTAAGCACCAAATTCCTGTTCACTTTCCAAACTACACACATACCCAAAACTAAAAGCTTCAAATCTTCCCTGGAAACTGGATGCAACTAGCCTCCACCACTACTTCTGTTTCTGTCAAGGTTCTGTAAGTGCCTTGACTATATCTACTAATTACATATTCATGAGCCTTATGGACAGCCCAAGAAAGGTTATATCGTCCAAGTTTACAGATCAGGATCTGCATTCAAAGACTTGCAAATGAGGAAACAGTGAGTGGCATCCTCATCACCCAAACACTCTTTACCAAATAAACCAATGGGCAGAATACAGGAAACACAGCTTCCACTTCTTTTTTTTTAATCTGTCAAAGCATTCAATCCATACTTCAAGCAGCCAGGCAGTCTTACACATTATGGTATAAATGAGGAGAGAGCTCCTGGTTTCAGCACTGAACAGACCCAAGTACCCTGAATTATGTTACAATAGGCAAGACAGAAAATGAACACAAGTTATGTGTGGTTAAGGCACTTCCTGAAGTGAGTGAAGAGGTATTGACACGTGCTTTCATATTTGCTCTGAAACAGATACAAAGCAGATACAAATAACTACTGAGACCAGATACTAATCCAAAGACTCCCTCTTTCCAGAAAAGCATACACCTGTACCTAAATGATTCATACTTAGTTTGTTCTGGTTCAGTCAACAGCCTCAACGAGACAAACTGGGGGAAACACACTTAAGTGATGTCATATTTCAGATAATTTAACTTTGCACACTACTGATCAGGAAAAAACAACTTACTACGCATCATCTGAATGTTTCAAATAAAAGGGAAGATGTCAACTTTCCCTTGACTTCTTTCACCTATTTTTAACCAGTGTGGCATCTGTAAACTGTAATAATTACTCTGAACAGACAAACTGTGGTTTTAACGTCACAAGATTACAGAACTAAGAAAAACTGCAGGTAAAGTCAAGTAGACATTCTTCACACCATCAGTATTCTACAGACGCAAAATTACCATATAGCAAGCACTGATCTTTCTTACCTACATCCAAAATTTTAAGTACTGAGAAACAAAATAAGGCTTACCATTCCTACACCACAAACTGTTCCATCAGCCAAAGGCATGTGCTGAGTACGACAACCCTTGTGAACACCTTCTGTGCTTGTGCACCATAAGCGTTTGCATTGTTTCTAAAAAGAAAACCAGATTACTTTAGTTGCACCTTCAATACCATTTTGGACATTAGTTGTGTCATTTGTATTTTCTCACACTGTGCAGGCTTAGTGTTTGCTACTGTACTACTATTTTTCACAGATAAAACACCATAAAACTGAAATAGATTTTGCTTAAGGCCAAGCAGGAATGTGGGCTATCTGAACCTGATCCCATCAGATTAACAGATTACTTCATTTTTTATTTCAGTAGAAAATCTGGTTTAAAAATATGTAAGAGGTTACAGTTAATGCTACTCACAGTTTCCATACAATCCCCCAGAAAAAGACTAAGTGAATTTAACAAGAATTAAATGCACTGACTAGAAAATTAAGCAGAAAGCTTAATTTTCAAATGCTAAAAGACTCTTAACAGACAAATAATCCTTATGGATTAACAAATTTACAAGGCAGTCTTCAGCAACACCATTTTCAGGTCTTTTAACCCCCCTTTTCCTTTCCTAGAATATTCTCATAAAGCCTGACTCCTCCAAAACAACATTTTACCTCACCAAAAAGCTCCACTTAATTCAGTCTGAATCTGAGCTTAAATGCTCATCTTTAAACAGCTCCAACAAGACTGGTAGAGGAATTTTACAAGTTGGTCCAAAATCTAACTCTACATGACACCCTGACAGCAACAAATAAAGTCATAATGTTGTATTTGTGTTTATATTGCAATGGCCACATTAAGTTTTCAAAATACAACTTAAGTTTCAATACTAATCTGGTTAAGTTTTCTTTCCATATCTCAGTTTGGTATACAAAATATACATTCTGTCAGGCATGAAAATATTTTTTGACTCTGACAAAGTAGAGGGAATCTATATTTTGGAACAAACATTTAGAAAAAATGTTTGAGATAGTTTATTTATTTTTAAGTTATAAGTTTCTAAGAAATATTAAAAGAAGCAGAGAAGCAAGACCTGCTAATGTAAGATACGACCTATAATGTGAAAACATTTGCAGGAAGTGCTAAAATAAATCCCTCTCAGTTGTTGCAGGAAACCTTAGTTTATGCAGCTTTAGATATTTTAAAGGAATTATCACATTCACAGACATGGAAATCAAAATGAACGCATCCTACTTTCTATTGCTATAGACTTCTCACATGTGAAATTGCAATGCTGTCTACTGAACTCTTCCCCTCCAAAAAAATATAACCTGAAATTTTACTTATTTCGGGATAATTTTTTTCCCAAACCAGTATTTTTTTAATATAGATTAAGCATGACTTTGGTTTTCACTCACCAGGTAAGGGCATACTTGTGACCCAATACCAAATGTAAGTTCACACTGCTTGTTGACATCATACACTGACCCAGGCAGCTGAGAGGAAAGATCGTATGTTCCCCCACTAGGTTTGTCTAGGAGGCATTCACCATAACCAGTACTGTTGTAAAACAGGAACAAAATGTGAATAAATCACTCAATTCATTGGGAACCTTCTCACTATTCACGCAACACTTACACATGTGTATCTCAGTGCAGTTATGGGTTTCCATGCCAACTTGCCTATATTTAATTGAAATTAACGAATAGTGAAGTGAACCAGGTCACTTGATTTTCCTTTTTTGTGTTTTGCATTTAGATCCACCAAACAAAAGTAAGTGGGTTTTTTCCTGTTTCTAAAAAAAAAGGGGGGAAAAGGTACTGTCTAAATTGTACCCATGACTTATTTTTTACATAAAAACTTTAGGAAATAAAGGGTGCCTATTCTAACCAACTAAAATAATACTTAAGGTACTTTCAATAAACAATACCACTACGTTAAAAAAAAATCTTCTAAGCTTTGTATATTCAGTGGAACTTTAATGAAGTCATAAATCACCGAAAAAGTAAAATACATGTATTTTTCTGGAGGACTGAGGTCCTGCAAGTCAGTGGTTAAACCAAAGAACAATGCAAAAACTATACTTAAGCAGTATCTTTAAAATACTTCTCAGAAATCAATGGAATTGGGAAGGAAAAAAAAAACCAAAATCAAAAAAACACCACTACAAACCATAGCATTATATTGACACTCACTCAAGAAATTCAGTGATATATTTTTGACTGCATTTTGACCAGGTCCATGGACTTGTATGATAATTTAAAGTTGGAGCCATCACATGATATTGATGTTTAATTCCAGCTTCTTTACATTTAAAACTATCATCATGAGGCACATTAAACCTAAAAAGCAAAACAGATAAACTCCAAAACAAATTCAGCAACAATTAACTGAAACTCTCTTTGCTGTAGCAGCAAATGCTTGAGTTTTGAGACTGAAAATGACTTAAAATTTAATGGGACTCACTTAATATATCTATCTGACATTATGGCAATAGGTATCTTTAAAATGCCTTACATAATTATCTCCATATCCAAATGCTCCTAGTTATATAGTGGTGGATATAGGGAGAATTTTACAATTAACATAATTCTTTTGCTTACCAGAAAAATTCCAGTGTTTTAGGAGCCTGCCACTTTAAAGGAACAACCCATCTCCTCAACTGAACATACAGGCTACGGCCGGTCTGTCCGCAACATGCAACCCCAATACTCACATCATTACTCTTACAATCCAGTAACAAAAACTACAGAGCACATCAGTATCATACTTAAAGCAACTAACACATCATCTTATTTTACTATCTCAGTTCAAGTACCAAGAGAAATAGCATGTGTCTAAGTGGACTTGCAGGCACATGAAAATGAACAAGCTAGCTACTGAGCTCTGTAACGTTGTCGTTACCTACACTGTGGCATGCTCATGGAGCTAGAGTATAGCACCTTTCTGCCATCACTGATGAGGTATGCTTCATAAAATAAAATGCTGTCATCTCCTCTTATTTTTCAGTGCAAAGTATTTCTCTTTGTGTTACTCTACTGTATTCTGAAAGGATCAAACACAAGGAAGAATATTTCTGCGTTATATTAACAATTGTCTTTTCTTAAAGGTAAATTCCTAATAGGGCTAGAATGCAGTTGGAGTTAACAGGACTATGTTGCACTGTCTAGGGTATGTCCCGGTGTCCAAACCAGTTCATATGACAAAAAGACAGAATTCATCCATTTGGACAGTTTTCCCTAAAATTCAGGACACCAACGAAGTTATAAAATTCACAATTTCCTTACCTGGCAAGGGGCAAAAATAATGACTCTTCTAAAAGGACATATCAGACTGCACCCTCTTAGAAATGCAAAGCCCACTGCTGGAAAGTGGTCATATTTTAAAGGAAATTAAAAAAAAATTACCTGCTAGGAAATAGGTACTTACACATGTCCAAGCTCATGTGCTATAGTAAAAGCAGCACTCAATCCATTTTCTTCACTTACAGAACAACTGCGTAGGGGGTCGCACATTGTACCTAGCTCTGCTAAACCTGCAAAATTGAATCCTTATATAAAAGCTTAAGAGAATGAATTTTCATGTAGTGCCATGTATTACAGTGAATGCTATGGCACTCAAGTCGAAAGTCATGCCTCAAGTATGCAGCAAATTTACACAAAATGAACAACCACCTGGCACCGAAGTACATGCCAGGAGAGAATAGCAACAAGAAATGAGAAACCATTATTTTTGTCTGTGTGGCTTGAATTTTGTTATCTATTTTCTGACTTATTGCTAACAGATTTTTCTCCCTACACTGATATTCTCATATATTTTCTGTTATAAAATCATACTGATGAAAAAAGAATAACTCACCAAGAGTATCACACTTCTCTCTAGCTCTGCAGATATCTTCCCTTGAAAGAAAAAATTTATTTCAAATCATTACAGCATATAAAAGAATATTTTTAGAGTATTTCACTGTTGCTATACTAGTTACAGCAATTGCAAATCTGATTCTCAATTTTTAATGTTACAGGCCATTCAAACAATTTGTATTCTAGTGAAAGAAGTAATTTAAATTCACCAGACTAAGTCCACAGTACTACTTTTCATCTAGCATGCAAAGAATAATAATGTATTGTTCTTTCTCTACAATGAAGACGTTAGATCAAGTATGAAATGATGCTGAAAAACATGCAGATTGCAGTATACTTGAAACACTGGGTGGAAAAATTAGCGAAAAAGAAGAGTGAAAAAGACACTATTCCAATGAATTACCACCAGAACCTTCACTGTGGTGATTGGTGTACAGGAAGGAAACTTAACATTTATATGCTTTCCATTTTAAGCTTTTGATAGTTCTGATTTTATCAGGGCTATCAGGAGCTGTCTGTCACTGCATCATTCAGCTGACTCCATTACGTACAACACTCCTCCCCTATCACTTGCTTGTACTATAGCTAAAGATTTAATTTCCCTGCAACACTTTCAGGTCTAATTAATTTCTATTATCTTTAATGGAAGGATCATCAGATGCTTATCTATCTACATAGCAATGTCAGAATAATTGCTCGCATATTGATAATCAGTGGTTTGGGAAGGGTAAGACAGTATTATTCACTTATCTATGAGCAATGTAAGTGGAATGGTTAAAAAACGATATTGTAAAAAAAAAAACTGAAGCATTTGTCTCACCTAGCTGGGTAATTGTGGCTATTTTAGATACTGTACCTAGTGATGAGAACAGCAGTATCATGATGAGAAGGGTGAGTATCATCCAAAGTGTTTTGCGTTTGCTGCCATAAGCAAAAATTACGAAGAGTGGTAGCTGCATTAAAAGTGATAGCTGGTCCTTCCTAAGCAAGAAATGGCCAAAAACATCAAATAAGGGCCTTAATATTTATGCACTTACTGCATTGTCATTTGTGCTGCTAATCTGCAAAGTAATGACTTGCGCATGGAAAGAAAGTCAGCAGGACTCCACATAAGCAGATTTGCTTGAAGGGTCAGACCTGAATTTAGCTACAAGTCATCAGTCATAAGAACCCGTTATTCTAAAAAATGTATGTGAGCATTAACCACGTGTTAAACATTAGAAAAATATAATGACAAGACGTTTATGATAAACAAATATGAAATCCATGTATTTGAAAAGCATATACTTCTTACAATCTTAAAATATTACAGCTGTTGGGGCTGAAAGCCTTCCATCAAAACCCTTTATAAAAACTTTCGTTTTCCTGCCATGTTTCCATGAGCATAATCACACTTCAGGTAGTTCTGCCATAAGCTTTCATATACTATCTGATTTATGGCAGTATAGGTCAACTGGACGTGCTAATAAAGAGACAGTAAAATAAAGGCATTACAGGCCCTGAAGGCAACCTTGAATTGACATTTTGTTTCCCATTTTAAAACAAAATTACATAGTTAAAGAAAATATTTTGTATTTAAACGAAAAAAGTCAAACTTTGTAACTGCAATGCAAATTCAAGTATTTTGTTTCTTACATATGAATGAAATCTTTGAAATATTTCTTTTTCTTACCTGCTCATTGTGAATTACAATTAATTTGACAATAACTATATTTATAAGATTTCCAATAGTTGAATCTTTATAGATCGCTGCAACCTAAAGAGAAAAAAAAGTTTAGAGTATTAAACTCACCTGGTAAACTCTTTTAATGAAACAAACAAATTACTGAAGAAAACCAAGACACTATACAACAGGTATCTCATGCATCCAACTGTACCTTCTACCAAAGGACATGGTGACAAAAAAAAAGAGTTTCTCACTTTTTAATACCTGAATAGCTTCAATTTTATATTCATTTCCAAACCGACAGACACCATGTTAAAATGCTAGTGTAAAAAGTACACTTACTATACACTGTTTATTGATAAAATATCAAAGAAAGAAAAAAAGTAATGTTACTGTTACTGTGAGGCATAAGCTGGCTGATGTAGATGATTTGTAGAATCAATACTTGAAATATTAGAGAGTTCTATAAACCAACTTTGAACAAATAAGTTTTTACCTTGCTTTCAATGGAAGCTGGACTGAGTTGTAAAACTGTATTGAAAATACATATGATACATACAAAGGTATCTTTCCTCACTCATAAAATTCGTATTTATATACCCAACAGGCATTTTTATACATAATCGTGCAGACAGATAGTAAAAATCATGAGTCAATTCCATACACCAAAGTGAACTACTTTGAAAGTTATTTTTCATAAAAGCAGTAAAAAAGTTTACACATTCTCAGTAACAGCTTCAGATATCTCATCCATATGAATTCTAGCTTAAAGCAGTAGTCGAATGACAGCCTTATGCAAACAAGAGTTGCCACCAAACACAAAAGTAATGGCTTTCCTTCCTTCCAGCTCACGCTAAGGCTGCAAGGCTGCAAAAATGATCAAGGAACTGATCCAGCCACAATTTTTTTTCTTTAAATCACGTTATACTGGTCAATATGATCTCATTTCTGGTGCAGTCTCCAACTCAAGTGCCGACAGAGGGAAAGGGGAAGAAGAACAGACTGCTTTCAAAAGTCTTTTGAGCCACTGGAACTGGCTCAAACTGCTTGTGAAACCACAGCCTTGCAGTATATAAATTATATTTACCTGAGATCAAGTAATCCTGCTAAAACTTGGAACTGACAGAGCACTGCCTCCCAACTCATGCCCTACCTTTCTCTTAACTAGAGAGAACACAATGTGCAGCGCCATCCTCCATTCTTTTGTTGACAAACAAGCTGGAAATAGAGGACTCAATAAGAGTAGGGAAGGAGCCAGAGTTTCAGAACCCATGTGGAGAATATATTTCAGAGTAGTACAACAGCAGAAGCAGCTATTGTTTGCTTCTTTCCATATGGACTACTTTCTTGGTTACTAACCAGGAAGTTTCTGATTATTCTTAGGTGGGAATAAGGAACCTCTCAAATACTCACTGAAGAGCTAAATCCACTAGGCATGGACAAACTCAGAATCCTTTATAAAAGGTATCTGAAATGCTCAAGCACAATTCAGGCAGAACTTGAGCAGAATAAACTACCATTTTTCTAATATCAAAATTACTTTACCAAAATCAAGCTCATAATGTGTTCTTATACTTTGAGATCCACTTTTATAAACTTAGAAAGGGTATTTCTGGATATTTTTCCTCCCCACAAAGTATGTTTCTCTATGAACCAATGTCTTACAATAACACAATTATCACATCCATCTCAGCTCATGTACCTAACAGGCAGCAAATTCCTTCAATGGTCAATTGAGAAGAAGAGAAGAACTGTTCCGTAGACATGACTATCCAGAGATATGTATTTAAACATATATTTTCATACAAGAGAGTAAGAGCAGCTATTTCATTTCTTTATCCCTTTACTATGGAAGGGGACAAGATACCTAACTTCCAGATGTATGAGGCTAAGATAGATTAATTCCAGCCCAGCTCTTTCAAGATTTATTTCTCTTTAGCAAAGAAGAAACATAAGATTGGTTCATATGGCATTCCAAAATCATGTCAGAGAGGAATGTGAAATGATCTTTGGCTTATTCCAAGGATTGGAAGACACTAGTTCCAAGGATTGATTCTCATACCATTTGAGCTGATGTAAGAGATACTTACAACTGAGAATTTGTTACAGCATAAACTTATACAAGAAGATTACATGTGTATAGCATCAACACAGACACCTTTCACTGGACATGGTTATTGCATTTGGCCTTGTAGACCTTCATGAGATTCATGAGGCCCACTCCTCACGCCTCTCAAGGTCACTCTGGATGGCATCCCTTCCCTCAAGCAACTCAACTGAATCACTGAGCTTGGTGTCATCTGCAAACTTGCTGAGAGTGCACATAATTCTACTGCCAGTGTCATTGACGAAGATATTAAAAAGTACTGGTTCCAATATGGACCCTTGAGGCACACCACTCACTACTGGTTTCTGTTTGGACATTGAACCATTGATGGTAACTCCTTGGACTGGCCATCCGGTCAATTCCTTATCCACCTCACAGTTCACACATCAAACCCTTATCGTTCCAATTTACTGGCCAGATTGTAGTGAGGGACTGTGTCAAAGGCTTTACAGATGACCAGGCAGAGCTCTTTCCTTGTCCCTGATGCAGTTACTCCATCACAGAATGCCACTGGATTAGTCAGAAACATCTCTGAATTAACTTGTAAATCAGTCTAGTTAATGCCTGGTTTTGCAATAGAAAGCTCTGAAACTCAGGAAGCAGATGCATTTCACTGGCTATCAAGTAAAGAGCATGCAGGTCATCTGAGGTAGCGACACAATCAACAAAAACCAGTACAAGATTTGTCCACAACTCTAAGGCTATATGTATCAGTTAGAATAGGCAAAGGGAATGAGAACTGAATGGGAGAGTTAACTAGGTTCAGCTAACACCAAATAATACCTGAGTGCCTAAAGTGTGACTTTCAACCTTCAGTGCAAAATTAGCCCGAAGTTTCTCAAATGCTTCCTCTACTATAGTAGAGATAATTTCTGCTTCTGGGTGATTAGAATGATCCAGGCAAGGAGTCAAGGATGGAGGCACCTTGTAATTAAAACTTAGCAGTCCTTGTTCATGGTTGTAGTAGTACTTATAATGTAGTTGATGGATGTTCCCTCATATACATTAATAGTTCCTTGAAAAAAATCTTTTACTGCTGTGCAAGTGTTTTCTGTTAAGGTTATCCTGCTAACAAAATCTGGAAACATAAAAGAGGCAAAGAAACCAAGACGAAACAGAGTCAAGAGTCCCCCTTCCCATCTGTTGACCCAATGTCCATTTAAAATATTTGAGCAAAAGTGTATCTTCAAAACCCAAAACTAGTTACTCATACATCAGAGGAGATGCATTAGACTGAGTAAGTATATGACAGAAAAAAATCTCATTGCATGCCTGAAGAGAATCTGTTGCAGGACTTTGAACACATTATCTATGCACCATCTGAGTTATCTACTCGTTATCTCTCTGGAGAATAGCTGAGGACTGAAATAATATCATGTCCAGAGGTCAACAGTTCCTGCCAAAATCTGAAACATACCTGTTTCCAGTATGAGAGAAAGTAAGTTCATGCTAAACGTAAAATAACACTGCTCCCATTAACCCTATGTTTGAGTCAAAGTATGGATCCTTTGCCTCATGAGCGCTTTCACGACCTCCAGACATGTAGTTATTATCACTGCTTCCAAAAGATCGAAGAGCAAGACTCTACACTGATAACAAAACACCCTTACCAGCAAAGTTCAGTATATTCTCAGCCTGGTTGAATGTGTGTGAAGAGAAAAATCCTGACAGCAGATAACCACAAACCAAACTTGAAGATTTATCTAAGGAACTGGGCAGACTACAATAATCCACTGAGACTTGAAATGATAGAACAATGCAGGGAACTATCAAAGATCTGGAAAATAAGATTCTTATTTTTAGTGAAAAAAATTAAGGGGTAAGTACTTCCTGCTCCTATATTCTAAGGATACCTCTCTCAATCACCTCTTATTGGAAGTATTCATGAAAAACAATGATGAAAAGGGATAGGAATTTAATAGAATACACCATTTCTTTACAATTTCCAGATCTAATAACTTTACAGTGACGTAAATACTCTCCTTCAGAGATGTAGGAGGTAATAGCCAAGACAAAGTGAAATCAGATTTTTCTAACTCTTAAACCCAGCCTCTGCACCAGAATACAGCAACAAAGAATGGAAAAAAATATATAAATGAAACTAGTTACACTCTAGTGGAAGGATCACAGCTTTTATTTTCATGGAATTCTGAAAGATTAAATCAGACCTTGTTATCACCACAGCTGTGGCTGCCAGTTGAATGGGAGAAACTTGGTCACAAAGTTTAGTTTCTCTTAACATTCCTGTTGTGACTGTCCATTAAAGCATGACTGTGAATAGTGGCAAAATGCCCTATTTAGAAAAGGTGCTAATAAACAAGCAAGTACACCTAGAGGATGGAGGGTAAGTAAATGATATAGCCAAATCCAACTGGATATATCTTGTTCATCTCTTTTTTTCCTTCTTTTTTCCCCTAAAAATTGCATCACAAGACCTCTTTTTCTTTCCTCTTGTCTGTTACACACAACCATGGTACCAAGAAAATACAAACATTCATATCCCCCGAAAGAAACATGATATCGCTTCATAGCTTGTATGTCTTTTGCAGGCTCTAAAATCTCTTACGTATCACTGTAGTGCTGAAAACATGTAAGACATCCAGGATCTGGGAGATTTCTCCTTCACCTTTTCCAGTGTCATACCGATTCGATCATATATTTCATAAGACCCCAAAATTGTTTGAAGTCATGAAATATATGAGCAGTTACTGCTTCAGCGAAAGAGAAAGAGCCGTGTTATTTCTGTTGGTGCTCCTCCTAGTCTGTTGCATACGTATTTCTGTACAAAACTGGCTTCCACGAGTGGATACTAATGGCAGCAGAGACTTCTCATGCAAACTTGCACAAGTATACCTATGCCTCAGACTTACCATTTTCCCCCTGTAAATTTTAGGTCATCTGCTGTCCCCTCACCCAAGTCCTCTTTAATCTACTATCCCCTGAGTTAACCAAGCAGGTTCCACATGACACCGAACAGAGTGCTTTAGTGGAGGCAAAAGGAAAGAATACATCCCTTTTAAAGGCCGAGTTGCCTTTTATGTTGGTTTTGGCTGGGGTAGAACTAATTGTCTTCATAGTAGCTGGTGTAGGGCTGTGTTTTAGATTTGTGCTGAACACAGGGTTGATAATACAGAGATGTTTTTGTTATTGCTGAGCAGGGCTCACACAGAGCCAAGGCCTTTCCTGCTTCTTGTACTGCCACGCTGGGGAGGAGACTGGGGGTGCCTGGGAGACTGGGAAGAGACACAGCCTGGAGAGGTGACCCCAACTGACCAAAGGGGAATCCAGACCATGTGACATCATGCTCAGTGTATACAGTGGGGGGAAGGAGGAGGAAGAGGGGGTCATTTGGAGTGATGGTGTTTGTCTTCCCCAGTAGCCATTACATAGGATGGGGCCCTGCTCTCCTGGAGATGGCTGAACACCTGCCTGCCCATAGGAAGCACTGAATTAATTCCTTACTTTCCCTATTAAACTGTCTTTATCTAAACCCACGAATTTCTAGCTTTTACCCTTCTGATTTTCTCCCTGATCCTGGTGGTTGTGTGGGGCTTAGTTGCCAGCTGGGGTGAAACCATGACACCCTATCAGGAATGCCTGTGTTCTGTCTTACCTCTAACTTGTAACTGAGATGGGTGTAAAGATATCCCTTTAATATTGTAGTAACTCAGAATATGGTAACAGTCATGATCATCAACATCTACAGCTGTTCAATGAAAATATGTACCACGGTTATAATCAGATCATATCAAATGCCATCATGTGCAGCACAATGTCAATGCATCCTTCCTTTCAGAATCTAAAAGAAACTACCTTAAAAGATCATTTCACAAGACACAGCCATAGACAGGCTTCTCTAGCTGTTATAAGCTACTCAGAGAAAGACGTGAGTGTTGCTTGCTCCTTATTCCTTATTCTCCTGGTTCCTATTCTTATTACATGAGATGGATCCCAGGCACTTTAAAGCAAGGCCTTTGTCATAATTAAACAGTACCAAGACTTCACCTTAGGAACAGCCCTTGAACCATTACTACTGAAGAGAAAGTCATAGAGACAAGCACTTGTCTAGTCATCCAATATCTAATCAACAACAACCACCACCTAGACAAAAACAGTAGTAAATAGTACTAACAGCGGTGAAATGTAAAGACAGGCAAGTATGCGCCTGCCTACATACTGCAAAATAGAATGCCTGAGGTAGGAAGAGACCCTTAAAACCATTGAGTTCAACCAAACACTGCCAAGTCCACTATGAAAACCTAAGTACCACATCTCCGCATCTTTTACTTACCTCCAGGGATGGTGACTCCTCTGCTTCCCAGGGTAGCCTGTTACAATGCTTCACAATCCCCTCCATGACGTAATTTTTTCTAAACCTTCCTGGTGCAGCTTGAGACCATTTTCTCTGGTCCTTCACCTGTTAACTCGGGAGACAAAACTGACCCCCAACTAACTACAATCTCCTGACTGGTAGTTGTACACAGAGATAAGGTTTCCCTAAGCCTCCTTTTTTCCAGGCTAAACACCCCCAGCTCCCTCAGCCACTCCTCCTATGACTTGTGCTCCAGACCCTGCGTCAGCCTTGTTGCCTTCTCTGGCCATGCCCCAGCATCTCAATGTCTTGGAGTGAAGGGCCCAAAACCTGACACAGCACTCAAAGTGTGGCCTCACCAGTGCTGAGTACAAAGGAACAATCACTGCCCTGGTGCTGCTGGCCACATTATTTCTAATACAAGACAGGATGCCATTGGCCTTCTTGGCTCCCTGCACACACTAATACTTCTGTATTAGTTGGTGGACCTCAAGATGCAGCGAGGTATCATTATAACATTTAATATACAGGCACCCTGGAGTTGCAATACAAGGACAGTCACAATTAAAAGAATGGTAGGCTTTTATACTCCTACAGATACCCGTATGTCAAGATAAGTAAGAAGGCCAGCCCAGAGAATTTATATGAATGATACTTTGAAAGTAATTGTTTCCAGCTATGTATATTCATTGGTGCATAAACAAATACCCACTTTCATTTTAACCACGTCAAATGCACAAGATTATGGGGTTTTATATATACAGAAGAAACATAATAAGGTATATTCTTGGCTTATGCCAAGAAAAATATGCCTTGTGCTGGCCTTCTAGATTTTACTGGATGAGAGATAAAAAGCACTGAACATCCCTGTAGCCTTAATACTAATACACTGATCTGAATGAAAAAGGGGCAAAATAGACTACTGAGGTTCTAATGAACAGATACAATGAACAACAGATTAATCTCTAAATTTTGAATGTAACTATACTCATTGCCCTTCAGATAGTAGTCATACAAATTAAATTATTAACCTGCAAATTATTTAGGTCTACTGCCTATTTTTAAATGATGACTATAGGTGGAATCAGTAATGCCCAATATTCTTAAAGGCCAGGATGCATCTATGTTTTCCCAGTGAGTTCTGGAAAGATGAACTGTTAACTATTGTATAGTATTAACTGCAAAGAAAGTATAAAAACATTCTTTAAATTCACCCCATATATATTAAGATAAAGTAATTTGTCTGGCTTTAATGATAGGGCACATTGGTGCACACAATCTTTCCATACAGAAAATACTTCATGATCAATGCTGATGATGACCTGTCACAATGGAAAAAAAAGTATAAAAAAGACTCTAACTAGAAAAATCTTTTGCTGTTAAGACCTACTACTCACTACCTTCCATTCCATACGTCAGTTAAAAGATGGTAGCCATAAAACTTTACTAAAGTGACAGTAACTGTTTCAAGGTACTTGCATGGCAGCTTGATTTGCACAGATCTGAAAGACTACACAATGAACAAACCAGAGTCAAAGCCATTTATGAGCAGTCCAAGCCAGGAACCTGACTTGATGAAAATCAAAAGCACCAGCTTTTAACACCATATTATAATAGTACTGTTTTACCATGATACAACACCACTTCATGGTTTCACAGTCTCACTGCAAGTTAAATTATCTAAATTGATATTGTCTCAGTCTTCTCCTTGAATGCATGGCTGCCCCCCTCCCATGCTCCAACTTTAGCACTCACATGACTAGGCAGTCAGCTAAGTCCACAATCTGAGCTGGCCATCACAGCCCTACCACAGGTGGTTTTACATGTCATGATTTCTTTTCAGAAAGGCAAGATCACTAAGTTTTTGCTGCAAGCAGACTAAGAACAGACAAAGTAGTTTTTTTGCAACCAAACTAACTATATAAGCAGTACTTAAAGTACTTAAAAGGATGTCAATAATCAAATTCTTGATTCAGAAAATGAGGATAGTACCTCAAAATGTTTCACAGAACCGAATTTTAAATGGTTTTGAATTTTAGAGTAAACTCCAGTGAATGAATTATTTCAGTTGCTAAGATCAAACCTTCATAGGCAGGGCTTTGAACTTTCAGAACATAGTCTAAGATGAAGTCCTCCAGCTACTAAATCTATTAAGACAGTGCCTGCTCTGCTGATACAATGCTTGGAGGAACAAGAAGAAATAGTGCAAGTTAAGCAATTACATTATTCTTTATTGTTCGATTTATTGTTTCGCATTAAATAATGCCACTCATTGTGTTGAAATACAATAAAGTTTTTCATAAAATCCTATGGCAAAGGTACTCCTTCTATCTTCTATTTCAACCAGAACGAGTAAGTATTTCTAAGATATAATGTAAGTAATGTGAATACTCATATTGCCAACATTTATGCAGTTTTAAAGAAATGAGAAAATGCATTCCAGTTCCAGTTCAATGGGATTACTTGCATGCTGAGAGCTAAGCCTTTTCAGGTTGAATTGGATGAGTGACAAGACACTTAAAACCCTAAAAATATTTAGCAGTATATTTCAGTTCTTATTTTCCACCCATAAAACAGCAGCAAGTTTACTTTGGTGGCTTTGTTGATGCTAAAAAAAGCCCCAAAGAAAATAAAAGAAAAATGGGCCAGGATTTCAAAGGTTCTTCTGGGAGCTAGATGTCTAAGTTTCATTAAAATTTAATGCGATTTATATGCTTAAAGTTTTTAGGTTCCTTTAAAATCCAAGCCAGAACTGAATAACATTAAGTTTCAGAATTATTACAGGAGTAAAGTATAATGCTTGATCCACTAAAAATGCCAGTAACCTAACAGTTTCCCATAACAGAAGTTGCTTGACCAGACACAAGTACCAGTTAAATTTAATAATCAAAGCTATCTGTATAATGGCAGAAAGGATAAAACTTTTAAGTTTCATTTCTTTCCTTTATGGGCAATCAAATAAGAGTAAAAATGGTTCTATTTCAAGCACTAAGAGGCTGTGGGTCAAGAAATGATCCACGAGCATACTGATAAATTCTAAGGCAGATTATATAGCAAAGAATGGTAGTCATTTGTCTTCCAATCCTTCTTATTTTTTTTATTAGTTTACTAAAAAATTACTGTTATAGAGAAGAAGAGACTGAAGGCTGTGTATTCGTACGCATTATTTGTTTGACAAATCATATATATGTCAGGAGAGGGTTGGATCAGATGACTTCCAATTGTTCTGTGATTCCAAGATATTGCTGAAATGCTTCAAGGAGAAGGGACATGAGCTGGGATATGTATTGTTTGAGGGAGATGGAGGCAAGAGAAAGGAGAGTGCATGGAATTAACTGAACTGTAATAATAAGAAAATATTTTAAAATTAAGATCTGAATTTATATTTTTTACATCTGCATTTATAAAAGCTCAACATTGCTAGAAATAACATCTCAAGAAATTTTTGTTTCAAGATTACCTTCTGCATATATATATATGGAATAAGAGCTGCCAAAAGATGCAAGCAATACATCTTACCACCTACAGTGGCATTCAGAGATATTAAATTCACATTAAAGATGCAGTGGCTTATTGGATGCTATTACCCCAAAGCCAGCAATAAGTGTAAAACCCTAATTTTACAGTACAGAGGAAAGCACAAGAAAGAAATTACAAGTTTTTTAGAAAAGAACTGGTATTCTTTCACTCATACAGTGTATGTTAAATACTAGATCTTAAAAACAGTTCATATATAGGTTCTCTTTAACAGCAATTACACAATGCTTATCTTATTTACCTAGAAGTCCAATTGTGTAAGTAAAAAGACAAACATTGCACCGTAAGGAATACTAGCTGAATGTACAACATCTCCAGATGCAAGAATAATGTTTTCTTCTTAAAAACCCTATCAGGAATTACATTACCTATAATCACAACAACACCTCATGAAAATTATATAATAAATGTTCCATATAATCTTATCATAAAGTTCTGTAAAAAACAGCTTCTATTTTAAAGTAATGTCTTTACCACTTCACTTCGTTTCTTAGTACAGCTTTTTAATAAAGGAAACAACTATAATAAAATGGCATCTTTCGGATCAATTGTTTTGAAAGGAATTCCAAACTGCGTCTGTATTATAAGAGAAAAAACAACTTTTGCTACGTTTTTTTTTTTTTGCAATACATGAATTTTCATACCTTCACAGCTCTAAAAGTAGAAAAATTCAGAAGACTTACAATAACATATGCTAATCTCCCTTAAAACATTATTTTTCTTATAAACTAATTAAAGGAAACTCCATGTTCTAAATTTAGGTGCTTACATTATCTGTGTAATAGATGGCAGCACCTCTACTGTCATCAGCTGGAGATGGGGATATTAGAGTGAGCAAAACTCAGTTCAGTCATCTAACTGCATATTACCCAGTGTCCCTTCACACACTATAGGTTATCAGAAGCCTAGGCACAACTGGCAGATATAAAACATGATTTACAGGAGACTTGCACAGCTTTGTGAAGCAGTAGCTGAGGTTCAAGAAAGAATTTACCACATAAAGATCACAAATAAATGATACCAACTCGAAGTCTGACCCATATTAATCTGAAATTTCTTGAAAAATTGAAAAACCAGGATTACTATAGCCAAGCATTTTTTTTTACACAATGTAATTTAACATTTGTCTGCTGTAATTAATCTGTATATTTCACTCCCTGAAGTTTAATTCTTCTAAAGCAACAGAAAATCAGGAAATGAGTCCCATCATTTCACCTACACACCCTACACAGCATTAAACTGCAAAGATCCATAACCTGAAATTTTGACCCAATGTTTTTATTTATGTTTACGTAATCTCTTTTTTTAACGCAGAATTTGATCAAACCAGAAGACAGGAAAGTTGCAGGAAAGAACATAAAAAAACCCATAATCAAAATTCCTAATACTTAAGAACTTACTTACTATTGACATCAATGTTAGCACATAGTGCTGTAAATTCTGCCCATGGTGACGAACCATTTTGGTGTCAGCTGTGACCATCACTTCTACATATCTTGGATAGGAAAGAAAACGTTTTTTCCTGGAATGTGGATTGCCACCATCCTCTATAGAGAGGTTATTTAAAGCATACTCTAAATTGAGAGACTTCTGTGAAATGCTGCTCTCTTCATTTAAACTGCTGAAGGTTGGATGTAATAAAGTGCTCTTCTTCACCTCTTTCTCTGTAAAGCAGAAAAAAGATTCACTGTTGAATGCAGTTGCTAAATGGAAAAAGGCAAAAGGCTGCCCAAAATAGACAAACTTATATTTATGACCGTATTTCTAAAAGAAACTGTGCAAGAACTAAAAAAAACAAAAACGCAGAAGACTGTAATAGGAACTTCAAATGAGATGTCTGGTATATTATTATATAGTTCTATCATAAAGGGATTCTTTGTTACAAATTAGTTAAGAGACAGCAATACTACATAGTTCCTAGAATGCAGTATAATCCAAACAGGAAGGCTGGAAGGAGATAAGCACTACAGCTTAATCGGTACAACAAAGGAAACAAGTTAGTTAAACAAAACACATTTTTACACGCAAACTTTTGGCACCAGCAGAACAAATAAAAACAAACTAGGTCCAGCTCCTGAATTCAGGTCCCTACTGGCTTTTAAATTTACCTAACATTATATTTAAAAAAATACAGAGTTTAACTTCATAAGCAAGTACACATCAAAAACCTTAAGTGACTTCCTTTACAGTTTTGTTAATATTCATTACATAGGATCAGGCTCTAAAGAAAATACACAATCTACTCAGATATCTCCAAACTAAGTAATCTCCAATTACACTGTATAGTCCAGCCACCAGAGGCTTCTGATGTCTCATACATAAAAACCAATGCCTTTATCAGAGTCACCTTAGCAACAGCTTGCATAAATTATTATTTATGAAATTAAATCTTGCCTTTCTTTTCTTTAGAACATCTGACATTTGAAAAAGTCACAATGAAATTTAAAGTATGACTATACCTGAAACTTCACAAGGTTTATGGGATTTCTGATACTTTTTTTTAAATTCATCATGCCTGTATATAAGATGTGGTTTGTTATGTTCATCTTCATGTTCACCTCCATCCGCTTTCATCAGAGGTTCTAAAATGTATTCACCATCATGTGCCCTGAAGGTGCCCATCTGAAAGTAAGAGAAATAATTGAATTATTTTCTACTGAGAATACTGATATAAAAATAATTCTCATTGAAATAAAAGCTATTTACGATACTATTTTGAAGTTAATGGTCATACATATGCACGTGAGATGGGGGAAACTTCGTGAAACCTGGAAGGTAAGGCAAGAGAGGTTTGCTTTCAGAGACTTGCCCCACCAGAATAACTCAGATTAGCTTGCATATTAACAATGTATCAAAGGTAATTCCTAAAAGAGTTATGAAACCAAGGAGATCACAAAAATAAAGAGAAACTAGGTATAACCAAGCAGAACCAGCTGGGAACTGCACAAAGGAGAGCAGAGGCTATCAAGAACTTCAGAATTTGACTGCTGTCCAAATTCTGGACTGATTCATTGCCTTCTGTCCTTAACATAATTTATATAATATTCTTCTTCTAAAATTGCCTTTTCACCATAGATTAGAAACAGTGTAAACATGAAATTCAAAGTTGACACCACTGAAGTGTTTTTCTCCTTGATTCCCCCAACACACCCCCTGTCCCCGGCCATCACAGACACACATGGGTAACTATGTAATGGGAACCACAGTAACTTGATTACTAACAAAAGCACTGGCAAATACACAAAGAACAAAAATTAAGCTCCTTTCCCTCAGCCCCCTGCCCCATAATCCTTTCAATTATGAAATCCTAAAACAGACTCTCTTCTTTCTCACTGCACTTCTAACCAACTTCATAATTTCCTATGGCTTAAGTACTCCACCTCAGGAGACTATGAGGAGGAAAAAACATGTAAGAATTCCATTAAATTATTTTCAAACTTTTTAGCAACTTCCTCGCTTCAGCCAATTAAACACATCAAGTGGGTAGGTACACTGCATCCTGATAGGTGTTTTCCAGTGAGGCATAAGACTGACCAGTAAGACAATAGCAATAATCTACATAATATGGTTCAAGAGATTAAATGTTCACGTCAACCTTGAAATTCAGGGTTATAGAGAGAGTGGTAGAGCAGGATAAATGAGAACAGAAGCAAGAATAGGGATTTTTCAAACAACCTACTAAGTCTTTTAAAAACTGCTGCAGACTACCTTAGTGTCCAGGGTATTGTACTGGAATTACAATATCCCCTTGAATGTGGGATCCTTCTAAGCAGTTATCAGTTGTCGATCTCTAAGAGTCCCTTAGTCTGACACATGCCTGAAGCCTATCGGCAATCTTGCCTGACACATAACATTATTAGAGCTATTGTCAACACACTCTGGATGAATCCTCTGCACCAACTTTGTTGCAGAATGAAAATAGACACAGCTAAATAGTATTTTCATTTCAAGACTGTTTAAATCTAACTCACAGAAGCACTCTTCCCCCCCAGTTTCATTTAAATTCTTTGCAAGTAGTCTTCATGCTGGACCCTTTATACATTCAGTTTGGCTTTCTCACATCCAGTGTTTCCAGGGCATGTAATTTGTAGAGGACAGCAGATCGAGCGTACCAAGAACAGCCTGAAAAGGGCTTCAGGAAAACAGACATGCCACAGCTTGTCAGTTAGTCTTCAGGTACAATCTTTTGGGTAAATGACAGGGACAGACAAGAGCCTGTCACTCAGGGACAAACCATCAATTCTTCTTGTTAAAATTCATGTTTTATTACATGTATAATTGAAGTCCTAGTTATCAAAACACCATAAATCTGATCCCATACTACTTGTCAACACTAACATGCTAATTAATTATTTTCTCCTGATATACCAACAACCATATTTCTACGTAATAGCTATTTAAAGTATGTTCTTCTAGATTTAAGCAAGAACTTTATTGTTCCTGCTTTATTTTACACATACATTTTACTTCCCTCCTGTTCTTTCAAACAGGTGGAGCAGATAATTTGAGTTTATTTCTTCAAGAGCTTTTCCAGCAAACAGACTTTCAGATTTCACAAAGGAATAGTTTCACTTACAACACACAGATTATGAGAACAATACCCCAGAACTAATAACGAAAGAGTTCGTACTACGTTTTAAACTAAGCTCAACTTCCAGAGTATCAGACTTACACTGGAAAATATTAACTGCAAGAAAAAGGCTATATTCCTTTTCTACGATTTTGTTCTAAAACAAAAAAAAAAAACACAAAAAAAAAACCCCAAAAAAAACAAAAAAAAAAAAAAAAAAAAAACAAACAAACAAAAAAACAAACAAACAAACAAACAAAACCCCAAAAAACAAAACAAAACAAAACAAACCACTAAAAAAGTAAAAAACCCCAAACATTAAGACATATGTTTTTGACTGAGTCTACTCACCTCAAAAATTAACAATAACAGACCACAAATTTACAGGCCAAAAAGTCAGGACAGACAGCTGGAAGGAGAGAATCCTCCATTATTATTCAGGGCCTCAGAATTATTCTTAGCTTTTTGTTCTAAATGAAAAGATTAACACAAGATGGTACAGTAATGTCCTTAAGACAAGAGAGTCCACCTTCACAGATACTTGGGACCTCCATCTTAGAAAAATGGAGTCAATCTGTCAAACTTCCTTTTGCCCACTCTTTGGCCCACTGATTCTCACACAGTATCCCAGGATCAATGGCCTGTTTAGATATGGAAGAAATAGCTGAGCAAAAATCTATAATGCAAAAAGCTTTCATTCTTTCTACAATGAATTCTCTCCTCTTCAACAATGTATGGGTAAAGAAGCAATTACTACCATTGTGTAGTTACGAAGGCCTCCTACCAGTAGTCTATAACAAATTTTGCACATCTATCTCAACTGAAAACAACTCACTACGTTGTATGCGAGAAAGAGCAAAATTTAAGAGATGCAAGCAGTGCTTTATCTTAAGAGAGGTATTTGATATTTGCCATTCAAAGCCAAAGAAGACATTGAACTTGTAGCCACCCATTCCAATCCTTTCAATCCGCTATGAAAACACATGGTTAGCTCCTCGTTTTCCTAACACATGTATCTACAAAAATTCAGTCACCAGTTACACTGTCTGTTTACAGTCGTCCAGTCAGGAAAGTGGCACTTCATGTGGTGACAGATTCTGCTGATACAAATGGAGCTATTGCTGCATCTTGGACACAAAAGGAAAGGAGCTGTGAGATCCAAACGAAGAATACTTTTGGTAAAACAAAATAAAGAAAAGTCACTTAGATGTACAGAGGCAGGTTGTTAAAACAGGAGCCCAAGCATTTGCAGGAAATTAAATCAGAAATGAACTGGATTTACTTATCATCTACAGATGCCTCTCAAATAATCTAACAAGAAATCTGACTGAAACATTCTATTTCTGTTCTTCAAATAAAGAGATAAAAGTACATTTAAAAGATCTCTTCAGTAGAAGTGGAGTGCAAAATTGAAAACAGTCTCTTGCACATCATAAATAAGTGGTCCAAAGAAGGAGTGCTACCCAGAACTATGCATATGCAGAGATTTGAGAAAATTTATGAGAAAACCCACATAAGAATTTATTTTTTGGATTTAAAATATTATGGATGATCTAGACACTTTATAGTAAATCAAGGTTCAGGGGATCAATATAGCTACTCACTATATCTTATGACTTAGTGGTTTAAAGTGGCTTAAAACTGTATAGTCTTAACCAATATTAACTCTATTGCAAGAGTTATAGAAGTAAATATTGCAAAATTATGGTTAAAGAAGGTACCATGCCCATATACAAATTACATCTTTGTCTATAAAGTTCGCAGAACACATGGAAAACATAAGGGATATATAGCAGATTTCAGAAATGAGGAATTAATCTTAATACGTCCAACAGAGCAAATGGAACAGTTTCATAAAAACTCTAGAACAACTGAAGCTCTGGAAAACCTGACTCTAAACTGGCAGACTCCCTCCCAGGTAAGCTCCACTCCTATGCTCAAGTACTTTTCACACCCTTAAGGTATGGCTTCTTAACTCACTTAAAAACCTGCAAGTTGTTTACAGCAAGACCATTTTAATGGTCCAAGTAAATTACAAAATCCCTTCCTTTTCTATTATTCTCTTTCCCTCTACTCTAATTTATTTTTGTTTATTTAAAGCTCTCAAATCATGTAAGAAGCCCTCCACCTTTTTCCTCCTGCTTCACTGTTACAATATTTTATAATGAGAGACTTAAGAAGCATTGCTTAATTAAAGAAAAAAGTCTTAGAGTGATCATAGTACACTGCCAACACCTGGAAAAAGTATTTCTACTAGAAGATAATTCAGCTAGAAACACAATAAGAGGTAGCAGTTCAAGCTAATCTACTAAGATCAGAGCTAACACAATAAGAAATACAAATAAGAAAATAGTAATAACTACATAAATAATAACACAAGCTAATCAGCAGGGAAGAAATATCTAGCAATTAATGTTTTCTGGTAGAATATGTTTTTAGAAGTGATTGAAAGCAACAATACTTTTGAAGTTCTTAGAAAGAGAATAAAATGCTAAAAGTTTGTTATAGGCATCTAACCACATCTTAGAAATTCTGTGATGATAAGATTGCATGAGCTGACTGTAACCATACCATTAAAGGAATTGATGGGGCATTCACCTATGGTGTCTTCATCTGCAAAGACACCTAAGCATTGGTTAGATAAAATTTCTTAATTCCAGATTGAAATTTAAGTTCCATGTAAATGCTTAAAGGGATTTTACCTATTTGTATGTTTACACCACACCTTACTGATAACCATAGCACTGGATCCACTGTCCTTACCACCAAGCTATTTTCACTCAGGAACAAGGAACATTTAGGGGAAAGATTATTCTTGTAGGAAGTATAAAACTCGGCGCTAGGTACCATGAGGATTCCTTTGTGGAGCTATTCTAGGCAAGAAAGTCTGGCTGAAGCCTGGTGAAAACTGTATTCAAGGAGTTTCTAAATAAAATTTGTAGCAAGAACAGAGGGGCTAAATCGCAGACAACTCGTGAGAATGTTAAAAAAACAATCTCAAAGCCACCTGGAAAGAGCAGAGGTTCACGGAAATTAACAAGATTCACTGGAGTGGAAGGAAGAGAGAGGGGCCATTTATTTATTTTTACCTTTATATACAATTCACAGTGAACAAGCTAGATGAGTCAACTAAAAATACGCATAACAAGTTTTTTTTAATAGATATATACATGGAGATTCCATTACAGAAAAGCAGTTATCTTGCAATACCTGTTGAAATTTGCAAAACAAAACGTATATACACATAAAGGGATTTTCTTGTTTGTTTGGGGGTTGCTTTGGGAGGGAGTGGGTTGCTGGCTTTTATTTTTGAGTTTTAGGGGATTTGGTTTTAACACCTAAACTATCACCAAGCTAAGAATTCTGACAGAACACAGACCTAGGGGATCTGTACATTTTATCTTGGAGGGAACTCCATCATATCATATTGCCGGCCTCAGAAAATGTCAAGCAAATTTACATTTGCAACTTATCTCTGTTTAAAGAGAACTTCCTAGTTTTGATGTTTTTAAGTAGATGCACCTTTTTCTCTCACTGGGAGATGAATAGCTCCATACAGTCCTTCTGACCTCATAAGCACCATCACAGGCAGTTATCACTCAAGAGCACACAAACTAAGGTTAGATTTTCACCTCAGTCAGCCACACAGCAAGCTACCTTGAGCACTTCTGTCAATATGTGCATTCCCAGAATGTATTAACTGTTCCCAGAGTCTGGCTTTGCTACCTCTGTCTTGCCATTTCCTACATGAGGGTATATCTGAAACTGAATGGGACTGGGACTACTGCAGATACACTATCTCATATGAGAAGTCTATCTATTCCCCAAGAGTACAAAGTTTCCTGAGACCCACAACAGCTAACTGTTGACTGCCACCTGGGACTGGAAGCATTAAGTTCAAACAAAAAAAAAAACAACCCCACACAAAACCCCCAACCCCACCTATTTGCACACCAGTAATTTAGCTTACCTTGTGACAGCAAAGGGCCATATGTTGTGTACTCTTCCCTCCCCTGACACAGAAACTTCTGTGTACTTCCTTGAAGTTTAATGAACATGTGTGTGTGTATATATATACCCACACAAATAAAAGTAAATCAAAGTTCCTGTGGCTGCCCAGAGCATTTCAGCAAATTCACCTGTGTCACATAGATCCAAACAATAAAGGCAGCAGTTAAGAACAAACGTCAGCCATCAAACAATTTATTTGGCAAGAATATGGGCAAAGAATGGGCCCAAGCAGCCACCAAGGAAAGGCCACTAGACACAGGACATGGGCAGAAGGCAGGCCAGCAATGGCTGAGCGCCCTCGACATAGAATGTTACATAGGCACATCCAGTCTGTTGGAAAGACAATTCCTGCAGAATTGCTGGTGAACAGGTAGACACATACTCAGGTCCTACTGCTCCTGATAAAACATTTTCTGTGACAGACCTCCAGCTGCACAAGCTGCAACTCCATGTATCTTCTCAGTTTGCAACTGCAATTACTACTTGTATTTGCTGATCTGTGCTGGCCCATGTGTGAAGGTATAGCATCTGTGGAAATATTTTCAGGAAAAGTAGAGATGTAAAGAGCCTGAGGAAAACATACTAGAGAAGTTTCATGCTTTTTAGAACAGCTGTAGGAGGAACCTAAATTGTCTTACTATTTTATAACAAGCCAAAAAGAAAGAACATTTTATCTCAAACTTGCAAAGTGAAACCTTTTACTTAAAACCACTTTGTGCTGATCAGAGACAGAGAAAATGCACAGGGTTATAATGGAAGCACTGAAACCTTTCCTGTTTTGCAGATCCAGAGCTGGAGTCTCACCTTAAATACATGTATGACACAAGAAACCAGAACTACTACGCGGAAGTCTTCACATCGCCCAGCCAGTAGCAGTAAGACTTTGTCTGCTCAAGCAAGAATCAACTGCCTTGAGTTGATATTTTAATAGGATTGTTTTCCGAGCTTATGATGGAATCGGTACATTAAGATAAAAAACTATGAAACCCAGTATGCGCCTTATGGATGTCCATAGAGTTATAAATGTAACCCAAATGCTGAAACTATCCCACCTTCCAGATTCAGAAAGTAACTTTTTTGAAGTGACAGCTTAGAAGTTAAAGCACTAAATTACATCAAGGTAAGCATATTTTCCAGTTACAAGTGTTAAAGTTTCTTGGAAAAAACAATGTAGTTTCACTTGTTGAAGTTGTTACTACTAAGGAGCACAAAATCAGGGAGCAAATACCTGGAATTTGTTACCTGCACTAGATCTCCACAAGAAACTAGATGCTAGCTACGCTAGCAGTAGCTTCTAGCAAGTTTTTGGGCTTTGGATTGTCGTTTTTTTTAACCAAGCAATTAAAAACTGCAATTTTTTAAGACAAATTTCAGGACTGATAACTTTTCCTTAAAAGGAGACACTTTACCCATCCATAGCAGCAGACAGAGCTGTTTTCAAAACCTCTCAGAAAGGTGATCTGCTGACCCGTATTAATAAAAAATAAACACAACCTCCTGTACAGAGGATTGTGAAGATCCACAGTTAGGTTCACACTCTTGCCATTCTCCAGACAAAAGTAAGTCTGATGTGCAGTAAGGGAGTGTTACCAAAAGGCATCCTTGAGCTGCTGAAGAAGGAACTTGTCACACTCCAAAGCTACATTAGAACAAAGCAGTCCTGCCTTCCTGGACTGCAGGAAGCTGATGGCTGGCAAATCCATGCAAGAAGAGATTCATGTGTACTTTTCTACTCCTAACTTCTGCCAGTCAGTGAGCATGTGAAACTGCTCTACACACGAGAGGCCATACACACCAAAGAATGTATTTTTTCCTTCCTTCTTACCTTTCCCTCTCTCACAGTAGTCACATAAAACACCTCTGGCATTTAAGTATTCTTCTAGCCGTGATTTTAACTATCCTCAGCATCAGTCAACACCCTCCTAACCCCTGAGAAAAAATACCAGGCTTTTCAAAAGACTAAACAAACTGTTTCTACAGCATTCATTCAGGATGATGGAAAAAAAAAACAACAACAACCCAAAAAAGCTCCTTTCTTTAGATGGGTCCTGCTATGAATTGAAGGTGCATTCTAGTTAAAACAAGAGAGCTATCATCATTCATAAGACACTTCATTCACTGGCATTTGCTTGTATCTGTCATTAAACTCATAAGTCCTATGTTCTCAAAAATTATATGATTTTTAACGATTTGGAGTTTTACCTCTTTGATTTTGCTGTCTGCATAACATTTGAAAGGTCTCTTCAGCCTACATGCATCCAGGGACATCCTCAGCAGATTCCATTTCCCATGTCTGTAGGAAGCTATAACTGACTAATGCAGTAAAAGTTAAAACGACAGAACTCAAGAAAATAAAGTGAAATAAAGCGTGAAATCTCAAAAATAACTCTTAAGATGCAAGAAATATGCCTGTATGTGATCAGATGTCCAGCTAGGCACCCAGGCCATCACTCCAAATGACCTGCCTTTGATGGATCCCAAAGTTCCCTAATTATACACTCCCTCCTTGCAATTACTACAGACTCCCCGCTGACCTTCTAACCTCCCTGCGCCATTTGCACCCCTGAACCCAGGGCATGCTCTGAAATGTAACACAACAAAACTGCATACAGGGTGTCAGGAGCCATTAAGCAATGCTCCATGGGTACTCTGGGTTGTACGTGCTCTTAGCACATGCAGGAAAAGGCTTAACTGAGGGTGAAATGGCAAAGCAGAGTGAAGGGGGAGAACACACTCAACTTGAGAACGCAAAAAAAGAGAAGAAGGAGGAATGAAGCCGTGAATGAATGCAGTCAGACCTTGGGGATAGATGCCTACAGGATAAAGTGAACACAAGTACCTGGTTTCACTTCACATGACTCAGGCATATATCCAGAGCAATTTTTAAAATTCCGTTGTTACACTTCCTTTATAACTAAGTACAAGTCTTTTCTTTCTCCCTAGCTTTTACAGCATTGGTCAAATATAAACAATTCCCTTGTATATGCAAAGCTGGAAGATAAAATTATACCTAATAGTTCTAAGCAGTATCTTAACTTCCATACGCTAAGCTCAAGTTCAGCAATCCTACAAAGAGAAGAGATTTTACTTAAAGTAAATATAACGCAAGGCTACCAAGCCACTACTCTGGTTTCTACTATCTTGCTCACAATAAATAGTATCTTACCTCAGCAGCAGTCAGACTTTAAATGTTTGGATGCATTCATGAAGCATGGCACTGTTCATTAAAAGAGCATTAACTGACTAATGTATTTTTGCAGGTACATTTGTTGAATGCGCAAACCCATGAAATTATAAAAACTTTGAGAATAAAAACATCTTTTTACTAATTTTTGAGGGTAGTCCCATCTAGGAATGGGGAATGCATTCAGGGAGGAAAAGATCTCACAGGAAAATTCTACTCGGTCTGTATTTCCATCTTTTCACATCCACTCTTCTCTAAACTCCAAAAAAGTTTTCTCCTTTGGCAGCCACACAAGGCAGAAAACATTTGCTTTGAATCCATGAGGATGAGGAAGAACATTAGCTTGAAGGTTCTGAGTCAGGTTGGAGGACACTGTGGAGTTACAGGCAACCAGCTGGCTACGACCACCACACAACCCCTCCCTGGAAAACTATAGGCATGTCCCACAGAAGTGCAACAGCATCCATGGAGGCTCTGCTTCCTCTTCTGAAAACCTCCACCACTGAGGGAAAAGCAGACACAACACTGGTTATGCTACATATCTTCCAAGGCTGTGTCTGCCTGGGCAGAAAGTGAAATGAGAGGTGAAAGTCCTGAGAGTACAGAGACAGAAAGGTCTTTGCTGGTGGCTCAGACTGGGCA
Organism: Melanocharis versteri; assembly: GCA_013397845.1. Lineage (NCBI taxonomy): Eukaryota > Metazoa > Chordata > Aves > Passeriformes > Melanocharitidae > Melanocharis > Melanocharis versteri. Next base: position 1,113,858 of record VZTG01010150.1, read on the forward strand.
CTCCGTCAGCCAGGCAATGACTGAGAACATGAAGCACAGCTGGAAGCTGCAGTGAAAAGATCGCAAGGCTCATCTAGAAGAGGCAAATGCCTAATTTAAAGGCACTCAGGGATTTCTGACCATACACATACATGAAGATACTGTAACATATCAGTAAGGAGGAGGGGGAGAGAAACAAGAAGTGAAACATTCAGCTTGTTGAAGGGAAGAAGGTGGTCTTGTGATGAAGAATTTGAGAACTGATAAATAAGGTAGTTGAGACGACTTTTAACAGCAGTAAGTAGATGTTTTGCAGAAAAGTTATTTTCATTGCACATGGCCCCTTCAAGTAATACAAAGCAATGGTTTACAGGAATGGAATTCAAACAGGCAGCAAAGGTTATGAAAACAGAAATTTTTAAAACTTCTCATATTTATTCTGTATAAAGTAGGCCACTATTCTCAATGACATGGTATTTGAGCATCTATTAAAACATGGAACATGGAAGAAATAAAAGGAAACCAACCATACTTGTGATCCTTCCTCTTTCCTACTCCCCCTCTGAGTTAGTAAACATATTAAGGTATTTGGTATAGTTTTGAACTCAGTTTTGGATAACGTAGTCAAGAACCAATGACAGTTGTTTGTAAAGCAAGTTATACAGACAAAACTTAGGATGAATGCAGAATCACTATTTTCAAATGCTTGCTTCTCCAGTAATTTCCAAGGACTATGCAGTCTACACACCTCAATCCAAAGACAAGAAGGTATATATCCAAATATCCAATAAGCACAAGAAACAGGTGTCTCTCTCAAAAACAGTTATTTCCAATTTTCTCTTCTATCCTTTGTATCACCTTCTTTTAATGCACTTTAAACAGTCCTAAATACATCCAACCAATTGCATTCTATTTTGTGTAGGCTACTAGAAAGAGCCTAGTATATGAAATTGGATTTTCTTCAGATCCCAAAAATAAGTCTTGGACCTTTACTTTCCTGAGTGACTGCAAACAAAATGGAACAACCCCAACTTAAATACATAGTAATATTTACAATGCTGTATTTCTACAGTGAGCATGTCACACAATTTGTCCTTGGCATTTCAACAAATAATGATGTGGTAAAGCACAAGGTACCACTCTTCATGTTTCTAAGCACAAAACTATAAAATTTAGCAACACAGTACAACTGTTTTCATAGACAGTTGTTTGATACTATTTCTCCCTTATCACTTTGCAAGACATAATAAATGCTATCAAGGGATAAGTTTAGAATGTGTATCATTGGGGTTTCGATTTGTTTACTCAGTTCAGTTCTTAAGAAGTGTTTCAGAGACACACTTCCACTCAAGTCAGGAAATTTCCTATTCCCTTTTAACAAAAATATGTTTAGACAGCACTGCTGCATCCTCATTACGATATAACACACCTCTACAGTATTGCTGGAAGCTGATGAAGAAACTGATCAACACCAGCTCTTCTCTCATTTCAACTACCATTACTCCTCACTCACAACCACAATATCTCTTAAGCTACAAACACATAACTGATGGCAACTGACAGCAGCATTTTATCAAATCAATAGCTTACTGTGTTTTAAAGGCATGCTTTTTCCTCAGTTATAATGTTCTTGGTGTCAGGAGTTACATCAACCAACTCTGTTACTGGCCACAAACAGATCCTTTGAAAGCGACATTTGTACATCGCACCAGAAAGTATCATCATGACTGCACACTGCTGATGCCAAGACATTTCATGACCAACTACTTGGAACGGCGCCCAAGAATTTCCAGCTTAGCTCTCCAGCAAAGGCATCCCACTACATTTCTTTCAGGGAGGAGAATATGAATGGAGACAGGAAGCAGTGACCAACATGCTTACCAAACCACCACAGATGCTGAAGACAGCCATGTGTGTCTCCTGGGCATTAACATGCCCGCGGTAGAAACAGTGGCGCAAGTCAGGGGAGGACTGCTTCTGCGGGGCCCCGACGTGCACCACCGTGTACTGAGCGGCAACGAAGCCCGCATCGGCACTCAGGTTGAGCTGGAAGACCTGCCCGTATGCACTGAGCTGGTAATGTGTTCGAAAAGCAGCGGGCTCCAGCGGTGCCTCCAAGCTCCTTTTCCTCCTTCTGAAGTGATGCGTGTGCGGCAAAACTTCTCCAAACTCATTCACTCGGACAGGTGTGATGATTTCGTAAGAGGAGAGCTGCTTCACCAAGGACTCTGCAACAGAAGGCAGGAGGCTCAGCCCGACGCAGCAGCACAGCAGCAACCCCTCGCTGGCATCCGCACGGCTCCTGGCACGGCACTGGTGGCGCCAGCCCGGGGTCCGGTGACAGGCGGGGGCGGGGG
>VZTG01010150.1:1116531-1176805 GCA_013397845.1 Melanocharis versteri
CCGCCCCCGCCCCGGGCGCAGGCGGCGATACCACACACGAGAGGTGTCGCTCCGGCAAAAATACGGACTTCTGAGAAGCCTGGCAGCGCCGCATTCCCACTGGGAAAGGCAGAGGCCGTGCCGTGCAATCCAGCGGTGCCACGGTCCCCCAGGTTCAGTGGCATCCACGCACAGCCCCCGCCGATCACCGTCCCCTGCAGCTCAGCTCTGGGGGGAAGCCGTTTCCCTACGCAGCTTCGAAGGACAGGGATGTCCAGGCGGAGCCTGGCACCACGGGGTCGACAAACAGGACTTGTTCTAGCTCCAGGTGTCTTGCTTATGTTGTTCTGTCTGGGCAAAGTCTTGGTAAAGCTGCTTGTCCCAGCGTTCAGGGAGCCCGGCATCCCTCGCGTGGAGTGTGTGGATTATCTGTTTTACTTGAAAGCGGGTTAGGAGACAATACTTTTCTCCTGTATTTGAGGAATGAGGCCTTGAGCGAAGCCGTGTAGTACTGAAACAGCCTTCACTGCTAGAGTTAAATCATACATCCCCTGTCAAGAGTCCAGGATTGTAGAAGGAATATCTGGATTGTTCTAATGTATATTGGTATCCAGCGTAATCTTGAGAATATTGAGTCTTGTTGGGAATACCAAATTTCTTCTTGAATACTCAGAAGATGGAAGCGCTCAGATGGATATTAAAGTATTTTCTCTATGTGGGGTCACTGATAAGCACACTCATATGAAAAGAAAAGAATATTTGAAATCTGAAGAGTTCTGCAAAGTGAAAGCAAACAAAACACTTATGTCTGCAAATACCATGAATATCAAATCCAACAAGAAGCAAGAATTTCAAACTATTTCTTTTAAACTGCATACACCAGAGAAGACTGATCATGATAGGTAAACAGAACTCAGTTCTGAGAATTGGGTGAGAAAGAACAGGAGGTGGGAGAAGAGAGGTCCATTCTGCCCACCACAGAAGCATGAAGTTACAAGACTCATTTCAGTACCCCGAGATATCCTGTTGCAGAACCCACATGGGCAGAGTAGAGTAGAACAAAAGTAGAGCAAAGTTTGAGTGCTTTGATTTTATTGGCGTAAAATGTACAAACAATAGTAAGACATTAAATTGAGAGGAGCAATTGCTGACCGTGCCTCAAATTTCTCCAGCAAATTAGAATTTTCCCATTTCTTGGATCTTACTTGTTGAAGCAGTTGTCAGAGTGCAGCAAGTTATCTCCTTCCCAGTCAACTTAAATGGTTGTCAGTGAAGAAGCAAATGGTCACTACTTCATTAATTGTAAGCAAATACCCACTGATTCAGATGTGATGTTTCACTAGTTTATGATTTGCAAAATTATTTGTTGTAAAAATAAACAGAAGCACTAAGCATCACGAAAGTCAAAAGTTCACTGTTCCCAATTCAAGCACAAAGCTTTGTTGTAGACCACTTCAAAGCAAATATAAGAAGATGACTCAATTTTTTAAACAATGTATGTGTTTTCAGTATTTTAGGAAAGACATTTACTTCAAATGCAAATATTTTAAAAGCAATAAAATTACTTTTCTTAAATCTCATTTTAATGTGTTTAACTTTCCCTATATTCTTTATGAGAATGGAACCCCAGCTCTTCTATGATAAACATTGAAGGTCTATCTCTCCCTGATAACTGACTGTTTAGAACAATTTAAAATTGACAACCTGCATTTAGATTGATGCAATGTCAGTGCCATGGGCAAAAACCAGTGCCAGCTGAGCCACTTTTTTCCCAAATTTTCAACTGAAACAAAAAGTAAATTTCCAAACATTAACCTGGTGATTCAGGCAATGTGAGGCCTGACAGTCGAACACCTTTTTATACTTAGCAGCCACTATTCCTTCAAAAACCACTGAAGCTCTACAAGTATTAGGCACAAGTCTGATTTTCAAATGTGAGATGGGTTAGCTGTGCAGAAGCAAAGGACAATAAGGCAGGGGATTAAGGCAGTTCTAGTAGTGTTCATGTTACCTGAATGGCTTCGGGCAATAAGCTGCGGTCATTCATTTGACCTCTACCCATATGGCATCAGTTTGAATCTTGTGAGGAGCAAATATAACCCTGTATATCAAAGCAAGAGGCATATTTCTATTACAAAGAAATATAAGTAGATTAGAAAATTCAGAACCATGGAAATAGAATGTTTGCTACAACTTTTAGAGGTAGAAGGGTAGAGACAGGCATAAGGATGAAATGAAGATGAAGAATTATGGAAGCTATGCAAAGAAGCAGAACTGCAAAAAACCCCATATTTAAATATTAAAAACTAAATTAAAAAAAAAATGGGGGGTAAGAATAGAAACAAGGACACAGAGAGGTTGTGCAGTCTCCATCCTTGTACGTACTCAAAACTCATCTGGTCAGGAAGCCCTGAGCAACCTGAATTAACTTTGAAATTAGTCCTGCTTTAAGCAGGAGGTTGGCCTAGGTGACCTCCAGAGCTTCCTTCTAGCCCAGATTATTCTATGATTCTGTGAAACAAAAAAAAAAAAAAAAGTTCTTGGAGAAAGCTGAAAAGACTGAAGTGGAGAGGAAAAAGGAAAGGGAAAGACCTATTAAAAGAACAGAAAGGTAGGGGAAAAAATCAGGAGAAAATAGTCTTTGGCTACAAAGAAACAGAAAAAGAAAGGAGACACAAATGAGAATATTTAATAAGATTTTTCAAGGCTAGAAGTTATAGACTGGTAAAGCTCCAGCTATGGCAGTGGAACTATGCTGGTTTGCATCTGCAAATGCAGTCCTCAGAGATGTAATGTATTCTGACTTCATTAAATCTGCATTGACATTAAAGCTTGCTATTGAATAGTTGTCTTTAAAATGCCTCCTACATTAGTGAAATAAATCCATCTATTTACAGTATTTATTCTTTTCACTTACCTCTTTCAGTTGATATGTTTGGAATGAAGTATGTTGCACCAGTTACTTTGCAAGTCAATGAAATAGAAGGATAGTCTGTGCTTGCTGAAATCACTTGTCCTCCTTGGGGTTTCTCTAGGATTTCATGGACAAAATGAATTGTAATTAGGTCGTGATTACTCAAATATTTGTATTGTGCACTTAAAATGCTGCAGTAGATAAGGCTTGCCAGATAAAACAGTAGGATTTGTAAAAATGCATACCGAAAAATTAATAAATTTCTTTCTTAGGACCACAGATTAGCTAATAAATCCTTTCACCTGTTTTTAGCTCCATTTTTTTCATGTAAGTGGTCTTTTCTAAGTGGTTTTGGCTGAAAATTACAGAGTGGAAAATAGAGTTATAAACGTCAGTCATTCAGAAAAGGCAAAGACAACATTTCACAAGTAAGTGAAATTGTTATAAAAATATAAGACTTATGAACAAATTTTATTTTAAAAAGGAGACTGTACAAAATATGTATTTTACTTCTTTATTATTATATCTTGGCATTTGTCTGTCTTGTGGAATACAATTTAAATCAGACCTTGAGGCTCTAGTTTACTCTTCTTGACAGGACACTAAGCACATTGCACAAATCTGCCCAGTTCGCAGTCACTTCTCTTACTCATCCACTTATCTCACACTTATCCTGAGATATTAATACCCTATATATATATATATATACACACACCATGGAGCCACCTGACCTCCAGCACAGGGACAAGAGCGGCCCGGGTTCCTGTTGCCCAAGGCTCCTGCTGTCAGGAGCAGGCTGGCCTTGTCCAGACGCTGCGCCTTGCAGTGAGCCTGGCTCGCTGCCTGTCCCATAGCCCTTCCCGTCTGTGGCCCACCATGCCTCCCGCATCTCCATCTGCAGTGAGCCGCGGGAGCTGGGCTCGTTGGAGGGAGGTGTCTGCGTGGGTCAGTCAGTATTCTCTGTGTGTTGGCAGCTGGGCTGCTCCTGCATGACCAGCCATGTGATTTTGATACATACTGCTGCAGAAAAAAAAAGTTAATTTTTCCCCCCACAGTATGCATACATTTCTGCTACTACCTGCATTCACACTATAGTAGATTTTCAACAGTGATGACTTGCTCTAAAGTTAATGTCTGTAAATTTACTCTTTCCTTAATCAAAAGTAACAGAAGGTTCGTAACTTTTATACTATTTAACATGAAGATGTTTGTCAAGTTTTATCCTGTGAAATATAGGTTTACATAGAGAGTGAAAGGTACTGAATACCATACCATGTAATTTAAACTTGCTTCAGTTAGTTTTATTGAGATCCTGAATGATTTTTATATAAACATTTTTGTAGCATTGTCTATTAAATACTAACTTGCTGGTAAAAAGTATTGTTTGCATACTTATATATACCAGGCAGTCATAACTACTAATTTAAAAAGCTTATGATTGATTAATATTATTTCTTTGTGCTACTAGTGAAGACAAGCATTTTGATGTCATCACAAATTCCCCGGGAGGGAAAGCCCAGAGGCATATGCCAGCTACAAAGTATTTCACCCAGCATTGTGCAAGCAAGTAACATGGATGTACTGGAGCTGAGTGACCCAGGACAGAAGCAGACTGCTTCTGCTAACTCTGGGTCAGGAATCCTGCTCCCAGCTTCACCCTGTCTTTGTGCTCCACCAGCACAGAGCACCAGTTATATTGAATGGGAGGATTTCAAGGAGAGGCGAATGTAGGTCACCACAAACTCCTAGAGAAGCATGCTCAAGAAAAAAAACCCTCTAACCTGAGATGTACAAGTGATTCCATACAAGTAATTTAGAAAAATAAGAATTACTGTAGTGTGAAGACAAAGGCATGTGCACTCACTGCCAAAAAGCATGCTTTTTTTTTTTTTTTTTAAGTCACAAGAACACTGCAGCTGTTACTCTGGCTGGAGAGAAAGTAAAGAGACATAAGGCCCAATTCATCTCTCATATCAACGCTGTTAGTTATGCCAAGGATAGTTTGGCTCACGTAGCACTCTCCTAGCTACCAGCCTGTTTCAGAGTCCCACTCTGGTTAGTACCTAAAATTAGTCCACAAGAGAATATAAATTTAACATTCCAAGACACTAACAGCAGTCATAAAATTGGGCATCAAATTATTAATAGAAAGTGAAATGGTTCCTAATTGTGCTAGCAGAAATCTGTGTTTGCCCAGTGGTACACTGTGCCATTTAGAAATGCTGGCTTTAGCAGGAAATAGACGCCTCAAAACTGGAGATTTGCACAAATGTATATCTCCATGTGGTGAACTGCACAAAGCCTAGGAGGATCCAGAGGCATCTGAACTCCAAACACTCTGCTAGGTGTGGTTCTATAGCGTGATGAAAAGGATTACTTAGAGCGCAACACTAGCGTCATGAGACATCCTCATACCCCAGTGCTGTGTTTCAAAAGGAGATGTGAGCTTGTTTTGCATTAATTTCACTGTTCTGACATTATAATCATATCACACAAATGTGGGAACATCACAATTTCACGGATCATTGCAATCTCTTACTGGACCAAATACTGTTTTTCATTGTTAGAATACTATCCATGTGTCAAGATTCATAACTCTGAGTATGAAATTGCTGAAGACAAAAGGAGAGAAAAATCATGTATAGTACTAACAGGCTTTCCTGGAGAGAGTACATGCTTCATGTCTTGCAAGAAACTTCTAGGAAGAGAGTTGTCAGCTCTCTGCCAGCTGATAGTCACTGAATTAGCATGCCAGAAATGACCATCTTCATTCTAGCTTTTCTCAGATATGGGATATTTTTATCTTCCTTCAGAACCCTATTTTTCCCATCTAGGAGACTTGCAAGAAAAATACCAAACTGATCACCAAGACAATGGATGGATGGATGAGGAATTCCATGGCAAAGCAATACAAAGCTCTGTGTAAAGAGCTGCTTTGTGTCTCCATCTTTAGTAATTCTGAAGGATTATCTCCTGATAGCCAAATTGAGAATGCTGACTTTGCAGAAAGTAGTGATGCCCTATCTACACAAGGAGATTACAGAGAAATTGTTATTTTGATAAATAAATATAAGTACAGGAGATGATTTCATCTGAATTTGGTTTTAGATTTACAAAACTAATTAAGGAGAGTTGTTTTATCCCATCCAGCAGTTACAGAATTCATTCAGGAGAAAATCCACATTTAATTCTATTTCTTCCAAAGGAAATTTGATCTTGTGTTTCCATTAACTGTTCAATACAATTAACTGGGCATGATTGTTACTGATTTTCTTGATGGTGTTCCTCTGTACACTACAAACTCACCATTTCTCTATCAGAAAATCTGTGTAACAGATATATACTCTATAGCAGTTAGATCAGCTTTCTTTTGCATGCTTTCGTATCTCATTAAGATACCAAAAGGAAGTGAACACAAGGATCCCACATCATTCTTCTTAAGTTCTCTAAGTCAGAGTTATTGGGCAAAATTTCTTTTTCACCAGCTTGAAAGAAATGGCATCAAGCTGAAGGCTTTTCCAATTCTTTTATATCCTCTAGTCAAAAATTTTGAGGAAGAAACATTTAGATTAGGTTTGAACAAAGGAACTAAAATAAAAAATTGGTTCAGCCACTGAACAAAAGGGTAATAACTTTATATAGTGACAAGCAGGACCTAAAATATATGTCTTGAGTACTTACTGTCCTGAACAGATTTGAAGTTCAGACTGCTGAATGGACAGGTCACATAGTAATTTATAAGTTGTGGGAATTCAGTATAGCAGTACAAGGATACTTTCCTCAGTGCTTCAAAGCCTGATTTAATAAAAGTTTGTAGCATTTTCCTGAGATGCAAATGTTTCCCTGTATGTAAGACCCATAAAGCAACTTCCAGCCAGTGAGAGGTACAAAACTGAGACATGTGTCTAAAACCAGTATTGAGAGAGCATGTGTGTGCTTTCTGTAACTTAGGGCACAAACTTTATTTTACGAGTAAAATTCAAATAAGTATTCAAACAGTCCTAAGACTTTGCTGCCAAGCAAAGGGTGTTGTGTTGTAGACCCTGTTTGCTAAACACTGAAGCAAAATCATCTGGTCATTTGATTTCAGACCTTGGAGAGTCACGAGATGGACAATATTTAAATAACGGTAATTTAAACAAAAGTACTTTGAATTTGAGTCAACAAGACAGTTTCATTCCCTCTTTTGTCTTTCCAAGACTAATTCCCTTTTCTTTTAAGCATTTTTCTTTCTAAAACCAGAGAAATATTAAACTTCTGTATTCAATAATGCATTTACTACTAAAGAATGAGAAACCCTTAGTGCCACTGTAATTTTTACGTCTTCCACACATGCATAAAGATAAGATATCTCATTACACTTTGAGACAATAATGAGCACTCTTATTTGGTACTTCATAAAATTGTAAGACTGTTCCCTAGGTACAGAATAACCTAGAGGCCTCAAAGAGACTGAAGCGGCTGTCAGACCTCTTTGGGGAATATGTGTACTTTGCTCACATGCACATTTCCTCCTGAAAAGTGCTGCTATAAAGCAAGAAACTGTAGATAAGTGTATCTAGTGAGTTACCTAGAAATTAGCCATTCTTTAAAACTGGCAACATCAAATCAGGGCTCACAGGGAGAAATTACACATGGCTCTGTCATGTTTGCATTCCTGTGAAACAGTTCAGGCAAAAATAGTACTTACTGTAATTTCTGAATGGCTGCCTCTTTCTGTTTCTAGAAGACATGGACAATCTAAATTCTAATTTGTATATAATGAGATGTTATTACAGATACTATGCCATCCTCCATGGCTTACCTCCATCTTATTGGTAATTAACCCTATACAAAACAAGTACAACTTGAGTAAAAACAGTAAAAGATCTAAAGTAAATTCAGTATTTGGAAGTGGTATGGAACCAAACTGAACTAAGAAAAGCATAATTCTTAAAATAATCACCAGATTCCAATTTTTTAAATTCATAATCGCAGCATTTTGAACTAATTAAAATTAGCAGAATATTCCACGGGAAATGCCTAGATTAAAACACAGGCTACAGAAACAGTTACAATCTTGTCACCAGAACGTCAAAACATCAGCTGGATTCCATCTCTGTTCCATACAGCAGGTGGTAGAAGGAGATCATCTGATACAATGATCCCAAGTTAGCAGGTGGTGGCATCAGTCAGGCTTTTCATAAAAAACAAATTGTCCTCATCAGAAAGTTTAACAGAGAAAAATACAATTCCTTGTAAAAAAGAAAACAGCTTGTGTTTCAGTAAGTCATTTCAAAAATAATTTAGCTAGCTATGGTGGCTCAAAAATATACAAGTGACCATTGCCCCATGTGCATTCTCTCATTAAACTCAGCATATCTGTGTGTACACGCTGTGTGTGCCTGAAAATTTGTCTGCTCTCAGATTGCCATGAAGGACCATGCTGGTACCTCTCCTCTTCCTGGATGCATTGCAACAGGATAATTTTACTTTTAAATATCCAGTCATATTTTGTCATTGAAGTAATGTCAACTGCTCTGTAATACCCTTTTTCTAAACAATCTTTCTACTTATACTATTTTATTGTTTATATTAATCTATATTACATTTATTTAGAATTTTTTCTCCTTTCTTGCAGTTCATGTACTAAGATATATATTCAGTAAATATACGAATAAACAGATTTTTAAAATGCAGTAAATATACTTCTATGAGTTCCTCATATATAATGCATTTTCAAAAAAGTTTAACTTTGTTTTCAATAAAGAATTTCCTTTAAACTTCTGTTTCTAAAGGGTTTTGCTCATAAATGTACTCTTCTTATTGTTTTTTAGCAAGTATACACACACATTGTTCTAATAGCTGACTCAAGGCTGTACACTATATTTAGTGTTTGATTTTCTTTTAGTCAGAAATCATGGCTATTAGTTACAGTCATTCTGATTTTTGAAACATTATGCATCCAATTTTCTCAAAAGCATAATATGGAGAATTATGTTCTTTAGTTGCTAAAATATTATTTTTGATGATATATGGAAATGTTTTCTAGAGATTTTAGCACTCTGCTTGGACACAGATAGCTTGCATTAGTGAATGCCCTAACATTATGGTCTTGTCTTCACTCAATAATGAATTGTATAATATTTCAGGTGTAGTAAAAGACTCACTCAGGAATACGGCAAGCACATTACCTATCTTGAAGTAGAAACTAAACTGTGTTGCTTGCACAATACTGCTACTATTACTGCATCTTATTCCTATTTGGAAAGTAATTATCTCCTTCCACATTTAGAGATCATCCAGGACTAAACCTTTCTGTGAATTGCACCATACCTGCCTAGTGAGCTCAGCAACCTTTGTCTGATGTAATTTTCATTTACAGACAGATATCTGATACCTTGCAGAGGAACACTTAAATATAATTATCTGTAACCTTATTACAGTGTCTTAGAGGTGGAAACTATTAGCTGCCGAGACTGACTGTGACGGACTGTTAGACAATCAGAAATCTACCTCACTTGGATCATTCCTTCTAGTAAGCAATGAAATAGCTAGAACATGATCTCTGTAACCATGGGAAAAACCTACAGGGCAGCAGATACATCCTTGAACTGCTAAATCTGTGTATATTGGGAAGATCTCTTATGGTCCAGTAATTACTAATAAGAACTGTTCATCATATACATAGCAGCCTAGTATTATGGATCATGTTGCTTCAGCTTTGCTCAGCTTATTCCCTGTAGTTTTCCATTTTCTGTTATAAAATCTTCCAGTTTCTGAAAATGCCTCTGCCTATATGCTGGCAAGTTGCAATGCCCACGGTATATTAATTTTTTGTGTCTTAATTTTTTTAGACTTGTGTAACACATCAAAATATAAACCAAAAAAACTTCATGAAAAAATAAGTTTTGCGAAATTTCTTTTTAAACGAAAGTATTTCCTAGGTGGCATTATTATATTAAATACTCTGGACCTCAGTTAATGTACTTATTATATAAGTGGGTTTTATAAAAATGGAGGTTGCAGCAGAAAGCTTCAAATTTGAATGAAACAGAAAGGTCCTCAAGTTAGAGAACTGGAAAGTGGTGTCCTTTTACAGCAGTCTAAAAGTAAAAGTAGACCAAATGTCATGTATCCAACATGATTTCTTGCCAACAAAATAGCCTGGCAGGAGATTAGAGGGATCAGCAGTTACCCCAGTGACCTGACAGAAGGCTGGTAAGGTGGATTGGCATCAGGGTGGAGGTGAAAATCGGGCACAGAGCCACTGGCCATCCATGTCAGAGACAACAGGGCAGGAGGCCAGGCAGGATGACAGCATACTCCTCTTGCCCTTATTAGAAGGCAGAGCAGGCTGAATGCAGTGAATATTTCTTTCCAAATTCTCAGACACTTGAAATCAATGTGTGCACTTTTTTCTCATTTGGAACTTCCTTGATTTGCTGCAGCGAAATACGCAGAAAGGTAAGTCTCTTGTGGTGAAATCCTTCACCACAAATTGCAAAGTGAAGGAGCAATGAGCATGCATCAAAGAAAATACTCAGAGCTATTTTTGCCCTGAGAAACTCCTGATGGCACTTCGAAAGCTCTTTATATATTAAGATAGAGGAGTGACATGCAACTGTCTCTACTGGGAGCGGTTAACTCCAACAGTCATGCCAAGCTGAAGCACTTTGTTCTTCTCTTAAACATCCTCCTGTATGCATGAAAATGGAGGGGGAAAACACTTGTGCCGGGGGACCTCCAGTCTGGTGCCACCTAAAAGAGCAGCAGCCAGAAGGATTGCAGTATGGCATGTTCCTCTCGGTGCACAGAAAGGTGTGATAGACAGTAAGCTGTAGTACCAACTAAAAGCAGTGACAGTGAGCAGCAGCCCTGAGATCCCGCCGGAAGGGGATGTGTTGTTTAATCAAGTCAGTTTAAGGTTGATGCGTAGTGTCATGACTCACAGCACAGCTAAAGAACATGCTTACAATTCCCTCAATACTCTACAGGACTTGTAGAACAATGACAGCAGACTTGTCTCAGCATCTAGGAAGAAATATTGATGAGATGATCTTCATGTAGGGTGAATAAGTACATTTTCCTACATCACTGCTAGGTTTTTTAAATGATAGACTTTCAATCACTCAAGAGAGCTATACCATATAAAATAGACATTAAACAACTGCTTTAATAATATCTTCTTTTGCCTAGCCTTTTTAATGCAGGGAGAGGGATTATCTTAGTTGTTGTACTTTTGGTAGTGACTAATCTGTATCAAAATCTGACCTGCAGTCAAGACCGCTCCTTTTGGCATGTGCCAAAAAGCACTTTAATAAGAGGAGATGAAAGATGAAACTTGGAAATTAAACATTTTATCAAAAACTGCCATCCACTAACCAACTCAAAAGCAAGACTGATTAAATGTGAAACATCAAGCGACAGAGGGCAGTGGGGGTGGACTGCAAGGAGTCCCCACCTCCTTTCAGGTGACCAGTTGCAGACTCAAGCACTGTGTCCCTCTCTCAGTGGCCCAGGCTATGCTCACTTTTTGTCTCCTCTAAAGGTTACAATCACCAAACTGGACAGATATATCCCATTTCACTCTCTGCTTGCCCTCTCACAGAGCCAGCAGGAGCTATAAATAGGTATTACTGTAAGCCTCACCCCTTGCTCTGTTCTTTGGGTAGTGGGACAGAACCACACAAGAAACCACACAAAAAGAATTTTTGTGGGCTCAGTGCTGCTCCTGGCACAGGAGCAGCAGTTCTACAACTAACATCATGGACTATGGGATTGAATTAAGTGGGAAAGAATCCTAAAAACACTCATGTTTTTCAGAGTGATAATGCATTTTTGCTTGAACAGAATTAGTATTGAATTTACCAGTTGACATAAGTAGATATAGTTTCACTGAAGCAGTAAACTTTGATCATTGTTTAAAAATTAACAGTATTCTTACTGACTAAATATCATTGAAATATCAGCTAAGTATTTGAGCATAAAATTCACCAAGTGCACCAGAGTGCATGAGGGGTTTACTACTTAGACTTCCAAATTCTCAGATACTCCCAGTTCAACTGACCACGTCTTCTGAGATGCTGGTTACCTTGAAACCTACCAATCTCAGCAGCACTTTTCTGCGAAAGCCATAGCACCTTGCAATTTAAAGAAGTGGGAACATTTGTGAAGGTACTTATCCATGTTAAAGTCATGTAAGAGCTTAAACTGCTTTTCAGATCTAATTAAACTTTTTGGGAGCAAGAGCCACCACTATAGCTATTTGTTAAAACAGCTTACAGATGTTGCACAGGGCTTGTACAAACCTGTGCTTATGAACAAATGAAAAGCTTTTAAGATCACAGAGGAGTGTTTGAAGTTAAAAATTAGCCATGATTACGTACACAATAACCTGTCACTTCTTTTACACTTCTGTAAAATAAAACACCATCAAGAAGAAACAAAGTGTCCTGAAGAAATGCCAGAACATAACTCTACACTTGCTTAAAATGTACTTCCAAAGCTGCTAAAACTTGATTAATGAAGCATATCTCTTATTTTAAAAGATCTATTCATTGTCATTTTGATTGACACAAAAAAGCATGTGTAAGACACAAAATTACTTGCAACACTGTAGAAAAGATGAAGTTATAAAACCTATTCTTTTTAATTGGCCCCCAAATATACTAAAGCTAGTTTTCATAAACAACTAGAAGTGATGCAATATAGTAAGATAAATGCATAACAGCATTCATTAAAAGTATTCTTCTTTTTTAAATGTGACTAAGTGTTTAATTAGTGAAAAATGCTTTATTCTAATCCTATTCATTTATTTATTTTCCTGTTCTCCTGGATCAAAACAGCTGAAAGATTTTTACAATTTTGAAGCAAAATTAAATTTTGCTGCCTAAAAAGCCAGAAGAATGTTCACTTGTGTCTTGGGAAAGGGCAAAAGAAGAAAAAGAAAGGAGGAAGAATATCACAGCAGAGCCAGATGAAGAGCAACGGAAGTTCCTGCATCAGACACTGCCAGCAGCAAACAGGGACCCTCTGCCATCTGAGAACTGCTCCTCTGGTGCCTCAAAGCCACTGTCTCCTGTGCTCCCATGTCAGGTTTCAGACCCCCCAACACGGGCGGGGTGTATTTGGCTGCTTTTATAATCCCTGGCAGTCTCAGGCACTTTTATTGGTGCCTTCAGCTGAGCGTGTAGGAGCTCTACACTGGATGCTGATGTTTGTGAAGGGCTGTCAAAGACTGCTCTTGGGTTGTTAGGCCTTTGAATCATAGGAGAGAGGTGGTAGAAACAGGGATCAGGCAGCATTCCCCATCCCTGTGCTCGTGCAAGAGGACTATGCTAGAGAGAGGCTGCTGATCCTGTGAGAGAGGATATAACTCCTTAGCTTGACACTGCTTGCTGCAGGGAGCAGACCCAAACAGCCTCATCCCACATGAGCCTGACTGGAATTTGCACAGGCAAGTGGAGCAGAAACTAGGACTAGGAAAAATCTCCCTATGTTGTGGAGGGAATTCCTTACAGCCATTCCAGTTTGAATTGATAATTCTTAACAGACCTGGGTTTTTTCAGCTAAAAAAAGAAAGCAAAAAAAAGCAAAAAAGCTTTTTCCAACTTATTTTGCATTGTTAGTAAACCAAATGTTAGGAGTTATCTAGTATCCTTTTCGGAATAGTGAAGACAGTGTACATGCAATTTAACCAGCACAGAAGCTGCAAAGAAATAAAACAAATTCCATTTGGCAAAAGCCTGTAAAGGATCTAGCTTGTATATTGTGGAAGTCCAGTGCAGTCTGAATTTTCAGAAGTTTTTAATTTGCCAAAATCTGCACAGGCAAATCCACTATGATACATCAAATTTATTTGCTCCAAGAAACCTTCTTTTATGTGAGCAGCACTTTTTCAGCAGGTGAAAAACAACTCATTTTTTGCATAGTCAAATTATTAGAGATAGCTGCAATGTTTTATTTGAAATTTTTCAAATATAATCAGCCCAAAGTCTGGTAAACTTAAGAACAAGGACAACAGGATCCTGCAAATGTTGCGTTGTACAGTCTCAATACTAAGTAATCATAAAAGGTCTACCTACCAGAGCTATGTACATTACTAGAAAGTAAGTAAGTAAGTATTTGATATGTTGGAACTTTAGACTGACAGAAGCTCTAGGGAAAAAGACAAAAAAAGACATGCCTGTCTGTATTTTTTTCTTAAACTTGTGCGAGCTGGATCTTTTCCACTTCTTATGAAAGGACATAAAAGTCAGACCCGTCTCTTTTTTTTATCTTCACAAACCAAAAGACTGATTTGGTCTGTCAAGAACAAGACAATGAAAATCTTCGTATATCAGTCTGACTGGGACTGACCTTCCTCTGCTAAGGCATCATCAAAGCAAGAGTAGATGTAGGATATATGAAAAAAAGACCACGCTAGTGAGCAAACTTCTGTTGTTATAGCTTGTGATGTGAAAACAACTTTTGAATACAAGCCAAAAAAAGCACCGACCAACTCTGGTTTTCTCTTGTAAGGAGAATATACTTCTTCTTTATGAAAAAGATAACTGAACTTGGATCTAAAACTGTCTTTAACAAAGCAAAGGTTCATGGTGGCAGTTACTGCACATGCATACTAGAAGCCAAGTGCCAAATACTCCTGCTCAATTTCTTTGACAGCTGAAAGAATTTTTTTTTTAAAAATTCTGATAACAGCTGAATGGCATTCCTTCAAACTTCCTTGTTAAGGTAGATAGGGTTTGCAGTCCAAGATAGTCAGGAAAAGCCACTGCAAACAAAAACGTAAAGGTATAAAGTCGTATCTAAACTATAACTGTAGAATCCCCTGAGAGTAAATAAATTACCCAGTTACAACAGTAATCACACTGCATATTTATATACCAAGTTCCATCCAGAGATTCCAAAATGCTTCAGTGAAATATGAATCATCACAACCTTCCTGATGAACAGGTGCCATTATCTTTATTTCAGAGATCAAAACACTGTAACACTTCATGATCTAAATGCCTCGCTTCGCTTCACTCAAGAAACCCATAGCAGAGCCATGAAATGTGTCTAGATATGAGGACTTCACATTTTAAACTGTCAGTCTAAAGTTTTACACTTTAAATGCAACATGCTTTTGCATTTGATCTTTGTCCAGAACTTCAAACTTAATTCAAATTCCCAGTTTGAGGCCTTATCACTTGCATGCTATGTGGCCCACCAGAAAACACTGCTCGCATAGTTGGAGACTTTGCTTGAACATAAGATGAGCATACCTTTCCCACAAATGTCTTTAGCTAAATCATCAACACCTTGTTATTGTATCACTTACCACAGTGTGCATGGATCTCAAAAATGGTGTTAAAGTGAAGAGGGAGTGAAGTATGTGGCTTTACATTCTTTGCAGAGCTATATTAGTTTGTACTTCTAGCCTGAGTAAGACCACTTGCACACCCCTCTTTGAATGCACTACAGGTTATGTGTGGCATGCACAGTAGGGAGGAATGTGCTTCAGTGAGATCCAAGCCCCTGATTTTTATGGTTGTTATTCTGTGTTCCAGTATGACGGGAACAAAGTTAGTTACTTTTTCCAAATGTGGAAGATAAAAACTGTAGCAAGACAGTTCTTTTAATTCTGAAGTGTTTCTGTTGAAAATTACCCAAAACTAGTCGAATTGTCATGCTCTCTAGACAAACAGAGGGATCATAGTGTGCTGCTTTCTTTTTCTTTCCTGAATAACAATGTGTTTCAGTTTGCCTAGAAATAGGCATATGTAGAAGTATTCTTCAGTTATCAGACCCTGGAATGTTGTGCTTTATTTAGTGACTTTCAGAACAAATATGAGTTTCCAGTCCTGAAGTATCATTGTCTGAATTCTGTTATCATAAAATCATAGAATGGCTTGGTCTGGAAGGGACCTTACAGATCATTTAGTTCCAATCCCCCTGCCATGGGCAGGAGCACCTTTCAGTGGACCAGGTTGCTCAGAGCTCCATCCAGGCTGGCCTTGAACACTTTCGGGGATGGAGCATCCACATCTTCTCTGTGCAACCTCTGCCTCACCACTCTCACAGCATTTTCCCCTAACATCTAATCTAAACCTACTCTCTCAGTTTAAAGCCATTGGCCCCTCGTCCTGTCCCAAGTTGCCCTTGTAAATAGTCTCTCTCCCTCTTTCTTGCAGGCTCCCTTCAGGTACTGGAAGGCTGCAATTAGGTCACCCCAAAGCCTTCCCTTCTCTGAGTAGCTGTTACTTCATCTGAGTAGCTGCTTCCATTAGGAAAGGGAAAATCTTAAGGGACTCTGAAAAGCTGAGGACTGAAATGCTGGAGACTAAAACATTGGGAAAGTACTTGGAACTCTGGTAGAACTTCCACATTTTTCTAACATCAATAGTATAACCAGAATTGCCTATATAAGCATGAGATATCATGTCACACCTTTTCTACAGTGTTATTTTAAGTGACTGACAAAGAGACACTGGCATATGTTCATTTTTCCCCTCCTTGTCATGAGGCGTCCATATAAGAGAAATCATGCTGCCCACATTGTGGCAGCAGAAAAATACAATAGAATAGCCAAAGAATAGTGCATTGAATGGAAGGTAATGATGCCACTCCAACAGCACTTAAGAGATCTCTTGTCCTGGCAATGTTTGCAGCAGGAACCAGGAGCAGAAAATAAACTCAGGAAGTTGCCATACTGATGACATTTTTATGCATTTAATTCACTCCCAATTTTTATGAAAAAAAAAGTAATTCTGGAAATGGTGTCATAAGCTGATATTGATGGATTTGTACATCATTGAGTAAACAGACGAAACCATTTCCTAAATTTTTCCTACCCGCAGACACTAACAACGGATGAACTAATCTTCAAAGGTGACTGTAGAGAAGGTGTTTACTATATCCCATTAAAAATAGCCCAACTGGAAAAAGTTTTATGCATGGCTTCATACATACATACATACATACATACATCACAGGTGAAACCAGACCAGGCCTAAAGAAGACAGACAATAACCTTCGTCCATAGGGCCTTCTCTAGCAAGATTCTGAAAAATGGCTGCTGGGATTACACAGTAGCATAAACAGATATGCAGAAATGAGGGTCAGAGAATTTCATCAATTTACATGTGTTTCTTTCCAGTCTGATTTGGGTTTCCTCTGAAAGGCAAGCTCTCCCAAAGCCAACTGACAGAATAAGTGAAGGGTTGATTATCTGTAATTCTAGGTAGAAGACAGGTCTAGTTCTGCATACGATTTGTACCAATTTTGAAATTTCTCTGAGATGTGCTTTTTGGAAAAATTCAAACTCTCCAGTAGTTTCTCCTGGGTAGAAATTACTTGAAAACCAACACTGAGCAAGATCCCAAACTGCCTCTTGGACTGCCTCTTGGACTGCCTCTAGACTGAGCACTGAGGTGGATGCATGGATGGCTGATGCCATCGGACGATTACTCACTGGCTGTAAGTGACGCATCACCCCTTCCTTTGGGAATAGAGGTTTGCTGTTAGAGATTTATAACATAGAAATATAAGATGCCTGCCTGCTACAACTCTCTCTTCAAGCTTAGCAGATCCCCAAGAGGCTTTTGACACTGCCTCTTGCCTATATCTCTGAAGAAGCTGCACACATCACTGTTTCTAGGATCAACACAACAGCCCTGTTGCTCTCTGGGGGTCTCCTTGCTTAAGATGATAACATTTGACAGTCACTGAACTTCCTTCTTCCCCGTAAAATGCAAGGGGAAATCCCAACATCCTGCAACTGAAAGAAAATAGCAAACTAATTTCAATATGCTCATGAGCACCAAAAGGCTCCTTGTCTGCCTGCCCCACAGTTCTTGTTATCCCCCTTTATGAGATGAAACTATGGGCCCTCTGTGGGCCCTACTATTTTGAATGAAATTTGTCTACAAGCATAACGCTTTATTGTTATGCACAAAAAATTTCACCATGGCTATACAGAACAAGAACCCGTAACACTGCATGCCCTTTCTGGCTGGCAGTTGCTGGCAGAACAAAACTATTTGCAATCTTTTCCACAGCTGCAAAGTAGCCTTTGTGTATTCATTTCTCCAGGATGTAATGCTACTCAAAATGCAGGGTTCGTTTTTAATTTAAATGATTGATCTTTCGGACCATTAATTTGACTGTTGAAATATCCCGTCAGTTACTTAAGCAATAAGATATAGCAGGCATATCCACCATTTCAGGGGCTAATTTTCAGATTGTTTCAATTTATTCTGTACGTGTGCTGCGAAAGCATGCGTGACATTTGAGTGATTTCAAGTGGCATTAAATTTTTTGGCCATAACCTACCGAATTGTGTGCAAGCCAGAAAGGTTGTGATTTATTGGGAGAAAATCAGGGCCAGAAATATTCGTTGAAGACTGGAACATTTCAGTTTGAGACTGAGATTCCCTGACTTCCTATTATCCCAGAACTGCAGCATTTGGGAATTCAAAGTGCCTGACGTAATGTTCAACACAATGTGGCTTACAAATATCCCATGTGAAAAAATTCCCGTAACATCAGCCTCTTTACTGCCATCCAGAGGCATTAATTAATTACCTAATATTAATATTAATATTAGTATCAATTACTTGTAAACACCACCTTAGAAAGAGAAAAGATTTGAAGAAAAAAACCGGCTATGGCTTTTCAGCCAATCGAAAAGCAAATAGAAATGATGGAATGTCTTAGACATACGGAATTTTCAATCCAACAGAAAATGGCTAAAAAGGCAATGATAAGATTAAGGTGGTTTGACATTAAGATTTTACCAGCTCAGATAACTGAAGTAAAAAGAGCCTGTGAAAGGTATTTCAATCATGTGCCAATAAGCTTCAGGTCATACATAGCACACGTATCCTTTTATACCTTTACATGTAAGTATTGCCTTTAGTAATAGCTGCATATTGCCCTATGTATAATGTGTGCTGCTGGAACTTTAGCCTGGGGAGAAGGACTCACTGAGCTGAACTCCTGCCAAAAGAGAAGAAATTTTTATGAAGTAGTAAGAAAGAGAAAATACAGCTTTGCCTTGGACAGGTACTGGAATCCCATGCATTTGCAAGGGACTCAGCTACCACAGCTTGATATAGCTCCATGTAAGCTCAGCAACAGCAATACACTGTGGGTGCTTTCGTGGACTGCATCAGACAAAATGGTGATTTTATCAGCTCCTTCACCTTGTCTTTTTAACCATGTATTTGGAAAACAACAGAATTTCAAAAGTCTACAGAATTCTCCATACTTATTGTCTCTTCTCACTCAGACTGGAAGTTTGTTTGCACTTTCCAATCAACCAAAAGGACAGCAACAGAGAGCTTATAAAATTTTTATCTTTCTACTTTTGAAACGAAGCTCACCTTTTGCTATTCAGTAATGTATTTACAGAAAGTGCTTTTTCACCCTCACAATGCACGCCGGCCTCTGCTTGTGCGGTCCGGTCAGCTGTGACAATAGCTTTTTAAATCTTTTCACTCTAAAAGACTGTCCAGCAATTTCTCTGTGCTTCCAGAAGCAGGCCCCACACAGATATAAAGGGGCTGAAAAGATGAAGTTAGCCTCCCACAGGCTTTTTCTACTGAGTCAATTCAGCAATTATTGATTTCACTGACCTTTTCAAGAATTTAATAAACTTTACTTCTCCTTCCTAACTTATAATATAATGTGGCATTAAAGAAGCTATCCATGAAGAAGTATTTCAAATGCACTAAACTGACACTAAAAACAAGCAAAGGTATCATAAACATGGGTTGAGATTAAAGTTAAAACATTGTACAGATGTTCAAATAAATAACTGCTGCTGTTAGCAAGAAGGTCATCCTTTTTATTTGATACTTCTAAATTAAGGGTTAATAATTTGGGCAAAAAATATATCTTAAAGGTGAAATTATACTCCATTTAGGTACTGATATTTGGCGTATTGCCATAGCTCAATCCCAGAAGTGCAAAATACAATTCCAACAGTCTAGGGTAATCTAAAGCTCAGTTTAAGAGTTTCAGCTCAAAAGAGAAGTCATCCACCTTGTAAGCATGAACCAGGGGCATGAGGGTGCCTGTGTGTGGGTGGATGTGGGGACTTTTACTTTTGCCATTGGCACTCAACAGGTTTGGCAGAGATGCTAATTTCAAGGTAGCACTGCACAGCTGAGAACAGGACAGACAGCCCATGCAGAAGAAGCTGAGCACCTTATAAGCAAGACAAACACAGAAAGAATATAACAAAACCCCCTTGGGAAATCCACAGTGACAGAGGCATCGAGCAGTGCCAGGCTTGGTTTTGGCCACTGAGATCAATCTCAGATGAAGCTGAACTGCTTACAGCACCTAGGACCACACATTTAAAACTATCCTGTTCTGTCCCAAGGTGTGTCTCCTGTGAGTGCTGTGCATGCCCCCCTTATCTTGTGTAGGGGGCTCTTTAAATCACTGAATTACGTGCACGCTTAAATGCTTGGAGGATTTTAGTCCGTGATAGTATCTCACTTTTAAAGATGCCGGCTTAAGGCACAAGAGTCAGTTGCAAAATAGTTTGCAAATAAATGGGTAACAAAAGTCATATGTACAAAATTAATATGTAGGAACCTGTTCTGCAAAGCTTCCATGAGCATTAGTTATTCTAATAGGTTAAAGAAAATATTAGGGGCGAGTTGAGAGTTCAGAATTCAAACGGTTGACATATAGTGTCCAATATATATAGTAAAACTTTATTTTAAACTACTGATGGTAAAAGTGTCGGGGGAAAAGTACTTTTGTTTTACCTGTTTGCCTTTTCCATATTCCATATTCCAACGTATAGGTATAGGATATATAGCTATGATAATAACATGGTGCAAACCCGTGAAAACAAAGAAACTAACAATGAAAAACTCTTTCAGCACACTCTGTGGAGTCTTAATAGTGGCAGCAAAGACTCCTAAACAAGGGTAATCTTTCTTGTCTGATTACTACAATGCTTAGTTATAAGGAGATGAGTTAAGGGGTCTTTTGTCGTGTTAGCCTTCATAGTATCTACTTCTCCAAGGTTGAGTAAAACCTTTCAGATTTTCCAAAGACAGTTTTGATGCCTTAATTGCTATCTTTTTTTTTTCTGGGCTAATTAACATCAGTTTGTAAAAATCTCCTGCAAGACATTGTAAAACATCACTTGTTAAAGAGATTGTGGGGCTTGCTCTTGACAAATGTGAAGTGACATTCTGCCTGTGTCTTTTGTAAGATCATATAAAGGAGCTGGTTCATCTACCAGAAAAAGAAAAAAATCTCACCAGAAACCAGTGAAAAAGACAATACTCATCATACAGAGTCACAGGGGTAAGTAAATGGTTCACACGTCTTGCTCACATGAGATGAAAGGGAATGAATCTAAATTCATTTTACATTTGATCACAGACAAGGAATTCTCCAGATCAAAGTGTGCCAAAATAATGAAGACTAACTAAATGCAACTAGATCCAAAAACATCTGTCAGGGGCTTGATGTCTAAAAATGGAAATCCTTTCTATTAATGTATTATTACATAACCACATGAGAACTGAAAGACTCTTGAAGCCTTATTTTGGTTTTGTGTATAGTGGTAAGAAAATTCAACTAACATAACCCCTCCAAATAAGTCTGACACATTGAGAGAAAAGAGAGTTAGATATAATGATGAGTTTTCAACCTCTGTTCTCTTTGTGTCTGACCAGGCACTACTTTTAAAAAGGCTAACGGCAGAAATGCTGATGACCTAAATAAAATATATCAGCAGCATAGGAAATGAGTTTGATGGTTGTAATCCAATTTTCAGTGGAGAAGGGTGCACATTGCACATCACACATCACAAAAACCTTCTCCACAATTAGCACTAATTGGCAACTTTTTTGGCAGTCTCTTTACAGAGGCCAAAAACTGAATGAACATGGAGATTAAACTGTCCTTTTGTTCCTAGAAGTACTCTGTTTGAACAGCAGCTGAAACTTGTTGGTACAGCAATGTGGAAAAAAAATGTGGCATTTCTGACTATGCTGTACCTCTTCTGGAGATGATCAGAATTCATTCTTCAGGGCTGTCAAAGCAACTTGCATATGCTAATTAAGTTACAGCAAAAAAATGACAACATTTTTTAACCCTCTAGGTGAAAATGATTAAAATGTGTACAATATTTAAAGCTGTAGTGAAAAAAGTGTGTAAACCTAAGCTGTGCAGAAGTGAACAAAAATGGGTTTGTCTCTTCCGATATGAGAGGCATGTGTGTGCAGAAGGAGGTGCTGATTCCTTCCATCATTCCTCCGCGTTCACTCATTCATTAATGCAATGCTTTAGTGTAGTAGAGCTGTCTGGATGCTCAGAAAAATTGATGCCCTTTCCAAACTTTATTCAACTTACTGAATTGCAGTCTGAGCTTGATCACACAGCTGGACCACTGTTCCAGAGAGAAGAAGGCATGTTTTGCTGCAGCCAGCCTTGTTCCTGAAAAGCTTTTGGAAGTTGTCAAGCTAAAGAGCAGCTCTTGGCTCCGCAGTAGTTGGGACTTGTACTGGCATAGAAGTGCCCTTCATGTTTCTGGTTGAGTGAAGCTACAGTGCAACAGAGACTTTGATCCATTACACTGCAATCCAGTTTGCAAAGAAAATCAGGGGACAGAGCAGAGTCCCTTTTCTGATAGGTTACCGAATCTACTGACTCTTGGCTGTAGCTGTCTTTACTGTTGCCATTTCCAAGAAACTGTCCTTCTTATCCCCAGCTTTCACTAATCTCTGCAGTTTCTAAGAAATGCAGGCAGCTCTGCTTCTGGTGACATCAGTTTCAGTTCTGCTAGTATTATTTTGATTTATTCTAGAGTCTCTTTTTATTCCTGACCTAAAAGAATTTAGATTGGTATGCTGGTGTAGTCTAATAGTACTAATTTCTGGAAACAGTACTTAGTACTCCCTGAGAACAGTTTATTTTCATGGTGCTTACTGAACTTCACAGCTGTCATGTCATTCAGTTTTGACAGCTCAGTCTTTCATTCCTCTGACTTAGATTATCTTCTGTTCTCATCTGAAATTATTCAGCTCTAACAGCATATGCAAAGAAGGTGACAGACACTCTTTATGCTTCTACTAAAGACTTTACTGTTGTCAAAAGATACAGAAAAGGTGAGCCAAGAGGATATCACCAGAATTCCTGTTTCTTGCTGCCAGTGTTATCATTGCATTTTTGTGGAAGAAAAAAAACCTTCTGAAACAGATTTTAAAGCATGGGAGATGATGGTATGGCAGAAGCAATTGATTGTGTCTTGCAAGTCAGATGTACAGCTCTTCATGAGATATTCACTTGTCTCAGTGGTCTGATATTCACTCACACCCTATGGAGAAATATATGTAAATATCATTATAGGCCAGAGTCAATGAGATAGCAAGCTAGCAAGTGCTATTGATAGCAAGAGATTATGTATTATTAATGTTTGCCTGCGTCTGAAGAGTTTGGTTATGAACCAAAACCTGTGTGAGGGATAGGATAACAGCAGGCTGTAACTTGAAAGACAGCAGCTCTCACTGAACAGTACACAGATCTTTTACATGAAGCGAAATGCAACGTTTAATCTACCCTGACAGTTTTCCTTTTTACTCTTTTATGTTCTCAGGTGTCTTTTAATTATTCTGTTTCAAGGCCTTATTTTTTTAATCAGAGATAGTCTTCTTTATTTGTATTTTTTACCAAGTCTTTCAAAGAAAAGTGAAAAATTATGTACAGCTGACTAAAATGAAATGGCAAAATATGCTGCACACCGTAACAAAAGTTTCCATACATTTCACCCTAGCTGGTTTTCAAATACTGATCCAATTCTGCTCAAAGCTGTTCACATTCAGCACTCCCTTGCTTCATGTTTACTATAGATGATGTAAATCAGTGCCAATCAGTTCTTCACCCTGAGCAGATCTGCTACAGCAAAACAGATCCAAACTATTAGCAAAGAATGGCATTGCAGATAAGATGCCTGGAACAGTTTCCAAACTTTAAACTCCAAGTATGACCGAAATGCAAGTTTTTGAAAGTGGATGGTTGTACTTCCTAGTGATTGAGTAAGCAAGTTTTTTAAATACACGTTGTTTCAATTTTACACAAATTTTTAACTAAATTCTTTATTGTTCCATGGATGAGTATTACATATACTAAAACTCCAGGCAAGTATGAAAAAATACTTTCATGAATGCAGCTTTGCATGCTAACAACAGTTTCCAGACTTCTGGAGGTTTGGGACATTCCATTTAACAGACTTTGCAGTGTATTTTTAGTGTCTTCAGATGGTAAATTACCCAATTTATTACTAAAAAATGAGATTACCTGTTATTTAAAACAGATTATATTCTTAAATCAAAATGATCTGGCTTATTAAATTGCCAGATCAGTTAAAAATGTAAGAAAAAAAGGAAGAATTCTTTTCCCTTTCTACTAATAATTTTAACTTGAATCACACTAAGACCTACTCTGAACTCTATGGCAGTTAATTAATTCTCCTTATATGACGCACCCGTAAGAGAAAGCAAAGATGAAAAATTCCGTTTTCATGAATTCACCAGGGATTTTTTCTTTTCAGCAAGGCCAGGATTTGACCTAAAATATTTACGGGTTCACAGATTTTTACATTTTTGGGGGAGAGGTTACACTGAGGAATTACATGGCTTTGCATATGTTGTGCTCTGTGTGCATTTGGTTGCCACACTCCACAAGCTCCCCACTCCTAGAGGGGCAATCAGGGCCAGTGAAGGGGAGGGTGAGTGGACCCAAGGGTGCAGCTCTGACAAGATCACAAAACAAAATAGTCTCCTTTTGGATATCTCTGTGCCCAACAGTGCCTGAAGAAACAAATCCGAAGCAATTGTTGTTTTCACTCAGCATCTTCAGAACCTGGAGGCAGAAATGTCTTGGTGAATTGAAAGTGATCAGGCTGGATTTTGACACAAAATTAACAAGAAGTATCTGTCCTGAGGATCACTCTGGAACACACCTGTGACTTATAGCCACCTTCCAGATCAAGTGTTTGAGGGAAATTTTGTTTGGTTGGAAATCTCCTGTGCCTATCTCTTGGTGATCTTCAGGAGGGGCTTTATTGGGGCCATCTTGTTGAAGAGCTGACTGAGTAACAATGCCAGGACTCCCAGTCATTTCCTACTATTCCAACTATCCTCCTTCCAGCTTTGCTCTGAGAAATTCCTTCTCCAGTCCTTTTCTCTTTCCTTCATCTCCTTTATTTTATCCTCACCTACAGGTTCTGTCTCACACCGTTTGTTCCCAAACTCCCTTATTCCAGCACACAAGAATCTAGACCCCTCCTTCAACCATTCGGGTCCAGATAATCCCTATTTCCAATTAATTCTGTGTTAACGTTTCCATAAATAGGTGATTAGTGGAACATTTGCATCCACATTGCTGGAATTTGGCATTTTAAAAAGAGTAGCCTAGTGAATGAAATGCCAGAATACACAATGTTGCAATTACCAGCGAGCATCCTTGGAAAACTTGGTGGTTACTGCCGGCAAAACACAACATTAATTCACTATCTGTAGTATTGCTGAGGTATGCCCTTCCCAAAGATATAAAAATAATGACTATTTCAAATACCAAAACAACATGACATCAGGAAATAATTGGGAAGTGCATTATCAGTGTCACATCTCTCGCTAATATTCAATTTATATTTTCTGCAATAGCAAGCATGCAGTTAAACTTTCAAATAAGTAATAATAACAATAACAATAATAGAGTCCAAAAAAAATCAAGGAAATTATATATGATGTACTGAACTTGATTTTAATTCTGGGCTCCAAGCTTCTAGATAGCTCCTACGCTTGTTCAATTCATGCAAGTTTTACCCTCAGTATGTTTCACATTACCATCTAAGCTTGCACTGAAAGTAAAAAATGAGAACTAATTCATAGTGAACTCAAAGAGACACCACGCAACATAAACATCAGAATCTACTTTTATTCTGGCTGAACTTCTGTAGAGTCAGATGGCAAGTCAGATACAAGGGAATTTCAATTTCCGGAAATTGTTTAGGCTGGCTTTTTATTATGGGGTCTTTGAAGGGCTTTGATAGATACCCAGATAGATATTCTCCTATTTATCTGTTACAGCACACTTCACAGAGCAAAAAATTCTATCATTTTGTGGTATTTTTCTTGACTTTCATAATGTGGTTCTCTATGTTTAACTTAACTCCTAAGGTGAACTAAAATTTTTATAAGATAAAATCTCAACTGGCATCTGTTAGTGGCCGAAAATATAACTTGTGCTGTTCTGTTGGTGACTTGGGCCAAGGTAAGGAACATTTTAGGTCATGCACTCATAGATCTTACTGGCTTCCTTAAGCCTTGTATTTTAATTATTTTTTCTATTTCTTTTTCCAGCATGATCCATAATTGTTAAATGCTGGTTTTGGCCACCCTACCACCCTGGACCTCCCTACCTACAGGGTGCCCAGGTTAACCATAAGACTGGGAGTCTTAGAGTGACTTGAAGGGAGAGAATGTAGAAGCCTGGAGTTTTAAGCTCTTTCTTTTCCTAAAGCAAAAGAAAAATAAAAGATGATCACTTTGAAAAGTGCCTCCAGATCTCCTTCAGCATTTTTTTATGGCATTCCTGTGGTTCAGTATTCAGCAGGTGATACCCTGATGTTCTTCAGCTTTTCTGTAAATAGCAATCTGCATTTCTTTCATCAGCTTGGAAGCTCATCTACAAACCTCTCTAGGAGGAGGAAGAAGAAAATCCACTTTCACTTATATTTCTACCACAAACACAAGGTCCTTCTAGGTGTGAGGAGAACAGTCACATCATCCTTTGAATCTCTGTTATGGTAACTGAGGAGAATGAAGGAAAGCCCACAGAGTTTTTCTTCTTGCGTAGGATCCTCTCCTACTATGTGAAAATAAGTGTTTCAAGTCCAGTTTCTTCAGGCACACCTTTAGCCAGACTCTAGGCCCCCATTATCTCATATTCTAGGAGGAAACACTTGGGCACATTTTGGCTTTATCTTGACATCTCTCTGCCCCATGTGCTTTTCTAGACCTTTCTTAAATCTTCTTAATCCTGGAAACGATATTTTTTCTTGGCCTTTTGCCTTTTATTGCCAGTGTTGACAACTTCCCTCTAGCCAAGCAGCTCCCATCATGAGAGAAGGTGTTTTCCTTAGCCTGCAGGTTAGACTCTGATCTCAGTCATAACTCTGTAAAGGACAACACTAGTTTAATGAAGGTTAAAGTCCACCCCATCATCGTCTTAGACTGTCCTTCCAAAGCTTATATTCAGCTAATCTGACTCCACTCCTTCAAAGTGAGGCTTCCCTCAAATTCAGAGAGAGTTGAAGGCTACCAGCACATTGCAGGCATGGCCTCTTAAATTCATTTTTTATTTAAAGGTAAAAGAGAAACATTCATTCATAAAATTTGACCATATTTTAGCTGTGACAGAATTTAAAAGTGAATATTTTGTAAAAGTTTGTAAAGCAGTAAGTTCTGTGTATCCTCAGCATAAACAGGATTCAGAAAGAAATCAGGCAGAATTAAGTGGGTTCAGTATTTACCTACCCAGATATTTTCTTTATAGAACATTTATAGAGGTACAGTTGAGTTCTATAACATGAACACCTCAAAAATAGATCTGATAGAATAACTCCTGTTGCAGAAATATTTGCCACTGTCAAATGCTTGCTCATGGCACTGAAAATTTTGCTGAGTCAAATTAATTCAGTCACGGGGTGTGTTCAGAAATAATTTTTAACATCACATTATAATTCATATTATAGCAATTATAGCATTGTATTTTAATTTATACTTTTCCCCTTAAAGTCTGACTTTGCACACCTTCAGCCTGTATTAAAGTTTGCAGTCTGCCTTTAGTTGCTGTTTCTTCCAGACAGAAAGAAACTCAGAGAATGCAATTGCCTGACTGTGCTACAGCCAACTCATTAATAGATTTCATTATGGGAACATGAATTTACTCAGGTATGATGAAAACTAGACTGAAGAGATGTAAGAACATGGTAAGGACAAGAAACTCTTTAATTTAAGTAAAAATCACTTTTTCAAAAGTCCTCTTTCAGTACAACAAAGCTTCAAGCATTTATTTTTAGTTTTAAGAAAGATTAAATTAATAATAACTGTAGAGATGAAAAAATAGAATTCCAGTCATACATGAAATTAATTCTGACACGAATTCTTGTTCTCTAGATGATAATAGAATAAATAAAAATCTATCCATGCCCACAACTGGATTTGTCTACCAACCTCATTTAAAGTATAAATACATTGTCTTTCAGAGAAGGATTTATATACCCTGCTGCCCTCGGCTTCTTAAATACTTCTATTACTAAAGATAAGAATAGGTTTTTATCATTTTCCTAATGGTCTCCTTTATTAGTTTCCTTTTTTTTTTTTTTTTTTTTTTTTTTTTTTTTTTTGTGNTATCTTGGAAGATGGAAGATCCCTCACTTGAAGATCTTACAGTTAATGGATGTGATTTGTCACTTTGCTGCAAACAGTCAGATCGTCCCTCCAAGTAGGGTCTGGAGAACAGCTGATTTCATCTTCTCTTACAGTAATAGAATCTGACATATACTGAATAGAACTCTTAATAGTCATATCAGAGGTATTTCAGGTGCTTACCACTGGCAAATTATTAAAGCCCACTGGTAAGTGAAATCTGCAACCCCACTGGAAAACTTCACTTTTGATAAATAGAATCAAAAAGCCTGCTATGGTTGTTGCCTTTTTTGGTTCCTTTCTTTTTAAAATCTTGCCTTGTTGCCCAATAAAGTTGCTCTGAGGGCTGGCCTTCAAGCTGATGGTGTTCTTTACAGCTCCAGCTGCAGTTTTGTGGCAGTGTTTCAGCATTGTGCGGGATAAAAAGAGTCCTCTGATTCAAGCATGTGGAAAGGACATACACAATGTAAACCCACAACGTATCTACTGCACACCAAAGGGGGTTGCCACATGATAGCAGCAGCCTGCCAAATCCACTGAACTTTTGGCATCTAATAATAGGGACACCACAATAAAAGAAAACCAAGGAAGGAAATTATTAGGGAGCTGGGAAAAGTGACTTATGTCACTTTTTTCGAGGCAGTCTCTTTATCCCACTTCATTAATGCAATGATGATTGGATTGATAGAGGCTTAGCTCAGAGTACATCTGTTGGACAATAGCTGCTCTTTATTTATCTCTGTTCTGTGTATCAAAGAGTATAAAGAGAAGTTTACACTCTTTCTACACTCCAGCCTCTCACCCCAGTCCCAGAGCCTGGAATTTTCTTTCCTACTGCTTTTCTTCAATTAGAAAGGATATGCTCAAGTGTTGCCTTTGTTCCCACTTCAGAGGGATGGTCTCTAGGACCTGCAGCAACCTCCAGCAAAAAAGAGAAATTCAGCATGATAACCCCCAGGGCACTATTGATCCCAAAAGGAAAACATGGGAAAAGCACACATGAAAATATTTTATGAGTAGTATTTTTAAAAAATGTGAAGAAAAATGTAGCTTATATCTTCAAATATGAGTGTATATAACTGAGTGAGAATTGATTCATAAATGTTTATCTACTAAGTGCATATTAGATTTTTTTACTAGCATAATTAACATAAATTGTCAGACTTGAGTTTATTTTTTTGTATTTTTACAATTTTTTTCAAAAATAATATACCTCTTAGGACGATCAAAGTAACACCACAAAGTAAGGTTTGAACAAACCTCATGTCTTTATGACACTAATCCCAAAATAGCACAGAAAATTATTATTACTGGCACTGACTCAACTTACTTTGCTGAATTCTGCTTTTAGTTTATATGGCTGCATATCTCATGAATTCCAGGGGAGTCATCTGACTTTTCTGACTTTTTTTTAATTTTAAAAATGTTACAGGGAAAGCTGCTGATGTAAATGGAATCAGCTCAGACTTATTTAAGTGTTGGCAGAGTGTGCTGTTATAAATAAAAGATTTTCATCATGTTGCATGAAACTGATCTCTAAATACCTCAGAACACATGGTTCAATCTCCTTTATTCATTTGTGTTTTTATTTTCCATGTCTTCCCGCTGAAAAGCCTTTCAAAACATTTACACATTCATTTTTATGTCCTGCTCTCCCTTTAGCTCATTTTCTTTGCTCCTTTCTTTTCCATATCCCTCCACTCCTGAACATTAAATTTTTTTCTCTATACTCTCTTTCTCCAGTTCTATCTTGTGGTTTTGTTCTTCACTTTTTAAAAAATCTTCTTCCACCTTACCAGGTGAAATTCTTTTCCCAGAGCTCTTCTTTTCTCAAAATCACTGTTTCTGCATCAGCTGCAACATCATGAGCTAGCACTTCCTGCTGGACCAGAATTATCATTCCCCAGCATTTTATTTTTTGAGAGTGAAGTTTTAGGAAAGAAAGGACAATATCTGTTGCTGAGAGAAAGGCAGATTATCTATCAAACCACACTAACCAACCTCCCTGCATGTTCTCACGCACTAGTTCTACCAGGACTGGCCTGGACCACTTAAACTCAATTCTGTAATGGAAGCAGAAGTGTTTGAACTTCAGTAACTTCACTCTCTTAATTGTCTAGAAATATTTTGAGTTATGCCTTATGCTCTCTCTTAGATGAGAGATGGAATTAATTTATATGATTTATCCATTTATGAATAGTGTCAAAGAAAATCGATTAACTGTAGTATTCTGTTGGTTCTCCATAAGGACAATGTAGATAGCAACAGACATATCACCAGGCAGTTGTGAAATATCTATAAACCACAAGAGAGGATAGAAAATAAAACTAATTTGACAAGTACTTGTGAAAAATTAAATTCATTCCAACCCTGGAGATTGGAAACAAGACTTACGCAGGTCAATGGGAAAAATTATTAACTAACAGCTGTACAAAACCACCAGAAAGGGATTCAATATATGTGTCATCTTATGGCACATGATCAAGACCTTAGAAAAGCAAAGTAGAAATTTGTAAATATTTTGCCATAAACAAAGCTCTGCCAAAATGAAAATAATTACCAAATAACTTTGATTACCCATCAGAGGTGGTAGTGTGTTTTCAGAGAGCTGCACATGGATTACCTATGGCAAGAAGTAAGCTCATTTAAGCCAAGTAATTATCCTACATTTTCAGTAATTGCATCCTGGAAATCAGAATCTAATTCCAGCAACCACTGTACAGTGGTGTATTTGGTGTTAAGTCAATTTTCTGACTTCAGAAAACCAAACGGCCACAGATTTTACTGATGAACTTTTACAGTTCCCAAAGGTTCAGCATGTAAAGTTCTCAGCCACAAGGACTGTATTCTGGAGCACTGCAATCTTTCCTGGTCCCCTTTAACAATACTACAAATGTCTTTGTGGTGCATCATATTTGAAAATGTTATTTCCATTGAAGTCTGTGGCCATGGCTTATCATTTGTATTTTTTGAGAAGTACAAACTCTGCCTGAATCTGTTTCCCCTCCGCCCTCCAGCCATGGCAGGCACCACAAATTCACACGATAAAACATTCATTTTTCACCAATATAGTCCTATTTGAAAAGAAAAAGCAAACAAATAATAGAAAGGTACTATCATAATTTTTACCAATAGCACTCGAGAGATTTTAAGAAGGAGTCTTCACCAAAAGGTTTATTTTTAAGAGGCCAAGGCTAAGTAGGACCCTGTCACCTTGGAGTCCCTCCATGGCTAATATAGGCTGTAGATAAATAAGTACTGTCACAAGGCGACTCATCTGATCTATTCTAACTGTCTGTGTAATGAGAAAATGAATCTGTGCCTATAAAGAGTGTCCAGTTCAGATTAGCATCCTGACAGTGACTCACTCAGATTTAAAAGTTAATCTTTTGGTGTCTGTTAGGACCGATTACTCTTGTCACTGGTCGCTTGACAAGGCTGTACAGCACATGTAAATCAGAGCCACAAACTGAAAACAAATTTCTGATGTGTCATGCCCAAGACTCAAATGTAAGGGCAAACTCTGAATGGCAATTTCTAAAGATAAATTATATTCCCTGGGCTAGAAAAAGTGAATATCTAAATAGGCAAGAATAAGGAATTGCTTCCTGATTTATATCTTTCCGTTTGAGAAAGCTCTTTTCCCTTCTTCAGGCTGGCATGTGTATTTCTTCTTTTGTGCCAAGAATTTTCAGAGTTCAGAACATAAATGAAAGGTCACAGAAGTATAGTTTGCTTGCACTAAATCTTCAAAGGAAAGAGGCTGCTAATCACCACAGATGAAGTCTAGCTAGCAGAAAAGCTTGAAACAGCTTCTTCGGAGAATGTTTTAACAATCAGACCCTTTTGAGGAGGGGGGAGGAAAGTAAGCACACAATTGCAACCTTTATCTAATAATTACTACCAGAAGCTGCAATACCACCTTTCCTCAGAGGCATGACATATCAAGAGCTAAAGGCAGTATCAGAACATTAATATTACTCAAAACTGAGTCTGTTCTTTGATTTCCAATATTTTTCATTTGTTGAAATAATAAATTGCAATTTTTTATCCTTCCTTTTAAGGTAGGGGTTTTTGGGGGGTTCTTTTGGTTCTTTTTGGGGAGGGGTTGTTTTTGTGGGTTTTGTTTTTGTTTGGTTGGTTGATTTGGTTTGGTTTGGTTTGGTTTGGTTTGGTTTGGTTTGGTTTGGTTGGGCTTGGTTTGGTTTGGTTTGTTTCATAACTGGAACATTTACACAAAAAAGAATTAAACATGGAGACAGTTCAAAAGGCTTTAAGGCCAGGCAGCCTCCCACTCCCTATCCTTTGCTAAGTTGGATGCAAGACATACATCAAAGATTCTGTGGATGAATGTGGTAACTGTTACCCTGCACTCTACATGCTAAGAGAGAGCTAGATCCAAAGAGGAACTTGGGCACTGAGCTATGTGAAAACTTCTCAGCTGCTAATTAACTTTGCCATCATAGGTTTCAGCATCTGTTTCCCAGAGCATAACTCAGGGTGCTGAGTTGGGCCCTTGGTCCTCTCAGAGAAAATGCAGAGCAACATCAAAACCTGCAAAGTGGTGCCTGTCCCCTTCCCACTACTGGCTGTCTTCCTGGCCCTTAGCCCTGGCTGCACAATGGACACTCCAGAGACACCACTCTGGTGCTTCTGATGCTTAAAGTAGGGAAGGGAAATAGCATTTTTTTAAGAATTAAAAAAAATAAAGCCACAAGGAGGAGGTTCATGGCATTTATGTGGCATCCTGATGCAGAATCTTAAAAATGATAGGTTACAGCCTTTCAAGGAGGATATCGGAAAAATTAGTTTCATTTCTGCTGAAATACAGAAAAAAAAGATTTTGGATTTAATAATTTTTCTGCTATCATATATTGTTTTACTGTATTTATTTTAATGCTGATTAGTAAATGTTATTGCAATAAAGTAAAATATATAACTTGAAACATAATAAAAGTAAATTATGATGTTTTATTGCTGGCAACAGCTGGCTTCTTCTGGAATGGATAACTGAGAAGCAGTTGTAAATACCAACTGGATTGTTTTTTGGGTTTTTTTACTGGTTAGAAAGCAACTAATTATTTTTTATAACAATGATGAAAGCTGAAGGCCTATATGGAAAGGCAGGAAAAGGGAGTAGAACTCCTTTCTTCTTAGATATTTGGATCTGCAGTGAATAACAACAGCTAATTTTTGTTTTCTTGATGAATCAAGGCCAATCAAAGACAATTAGCTCTGCTCAGACTAGACTGAAATAAGAAAAGGTCATAGAAGAAAAACAAAGATCTTCAAAGTTGTTGAACAACTTTCCTATGGGAAACAACTAGGCAGACAAAAACTTTCAGACTGGATATGACCAAGGAGTGATATGGATGTGGACTACAAAACTTGAAGTGGCCTGGATGAGGTGAATAGGGAATGACTGTTTGCTGCTTTTTCTAGTGCAGAACTACGAGGCCTCAAATGAGGGAGACAGGCTCACAGCAAACAAGGAGTTCATTCTTCCCACCGCTCACAGCTCTGTGGAGCCAGAGGACTTGGTGCCACAAGATCTTGCTGCTGGTAAAAGTTTCCAACTTCTCCAGGAAAAGCAAACAAAGGAACACATCTCAGTTGAGGCAGATGAAGAAAAAGGTATCTTTGGAAAGTGGTATCTTGACCCACAAACTGGTGGCAGGCAGGAAAATATTCTGGGGAGTTACTACTGCATTCCTAGCCTGTTTCTAATCTCCTTGGGCACCTGCTATTGCTGGAGGTAGGCTATGGGGCTAGATGAGCCTGGGGTCTAATTTGTCACGGTTTCAGTGTTTTGATGAATGAAAGCTGTACATTGTTCTTGGCAATAGGAAGAGAATCCACAGCTCGTTTACTGCCCCATGAATGTTCTAGATGCCAAGAGTGGAGCCTTGGTCACTCCTCCTGACCTCAAATGTATGCTGAATCACTGTCCTGACCTCTTGAGTAAGCAAAGATGACTGACGAGTGATTATCTTTAACCATCCAATGCCTCATATAGAAAAGAAGGCAGATTTAAAAGGTATTTTGCTCATGTCAGATCTTTTTCAGTGTCTTTCTAAACAGAGTGTAAGATAAATGCAAAACTTCTAGATGACATTGTTCCTAAATTGGAGACAACTTTTAGGGGCACTTCAGAAATTGATTTAATAGAACCAGTAGATCTTCTATGGCTTAATATGCCAAAGTCACAATGTATTAAAAAGTGGTTTTGCAAGAACTATATTACAGCAGAAAACATAGTTACTGTAAGATCATTTAATATAAATTCATCATGAATATTTACTGTTGTTTCAGTCACTAACACAATCAGTCACAGTAGCGAAAACATAGATGTTCTAATTTTGTTTATCATCAAAATGACTGAAAACATTCTTCCACTGATTTTGGCATTTTGAATATACTGGCCATTGAAAAAATCGATGCATTAATAGTGGTCATTTAAAAAAATTTTCGATAAGGTTTCTGATACATCTGTATGACCAGTGTCGGGAACTTTGATTTCTCTTCTGATATAATCTTCTTTCCATAATATTTTACTAAAATTAAAAATCCAGAGAAAATTTTTAAAGAGCGATAAACCCTTGAGATTTTTGAGAGAGCTGCAGAAAAAAAAAATATTTTATCACCAGTTTTCAGTGATTATGGCAGCATGGGTACATGGGCAGCATCTTTCACCATTTTGCTACCAGTTGGGTATTTCTCAACTAAACTGTGTGGCAGCACATCTTGTGCAACATTCCTGCTGCAGCATGAAGAACTGGAAGAAGATAGAGCACATTCCCATGTGGGAGGCCTGGAAAAGCAATCAGACACATGATGCAGGAAAATACCAGCAGCAGGAGTTCAGGGCACACTTTGGCATCCAAGGCTGATCATGTTCCCAGGTGCTTGCCCTTCTCCTCTACGTAACAAAAAAAGATTTTTCAAATTAGAGGTGCTCATTAGGGACAACCTCATAGTCTCTCAAAAGACATTACACATATAATCTGTAGAGTTTACACTATAGGAATATATAAATATTCTGAAAATTCATTGTCCTCTTTCATACATTTTCATGAGGAAGGCCATTGTGTGCTTCCACAGTACATAAAAAGCTATTTTCTGAAAGCATAAAACTCTCTCCTTTCAGCATTCTTAATCCACTTATATTTACAGGCCAAGGATTTGAGGACAGACAGAAAAAAGAAAAAATAATGGGACAAAAATAATGTAGGGTAACTGTAAGGAAAGAGATACAGAAGGATTATTATATTTAATCAAGTTTCTGAAGTTTGCGAGAGAGGAAATTCATTCAAAGGGAGGGTTTTGGAGAGGAAAAAATGGTCTAAGTCCACAGTGACTTCAAGATTACTGCCATGAGAGCATATCAAGACTTAAGCCAAGAACAATCCTCTCAATCAGAGATAAAGGTCAAGCATAATATTCTGCCCCAGTGCAGACATCTGTTGTAATAGAGGAGACCATATAGCATCTGAGCTACCAAAATGGGTAGTTTTTGTGAGGTTTTATAGATACAAAAAATATATTAATCTTGACATCATGAAGGTAAGCTGACTGAAACTCTCTCCAATTCTGCAGAATTAGAATGCATTTCACCAGTTTCTGATTTAGAAATCCCTTTTCTTTGCAGCTGCCTGCAAGATTTGCTCAAGATCTCTGCTATCTCATAGCTTTAATCTTTCCAAGATTTCCATGGTTTTAAAATAATTCTATTTTTATTTTGCATTCTATTTCTGCTGGAGTACTTTGTGTCTGCAAATCTTTCAGCTGTTCTTTGCATCTCTAATTAAATCCAAAACTGTTACAAGAAATTGCCTCACAAGCAGGTCACGTTCTGCACAAACATCGCAGCTCCGTGGGTGGTTGTTTGAAGTACATACTTGCTATATCTTGCAATCTAGAAATCTCATTCCATATCCTCAGCAGCAGTGTAATATCCCTCTATCTATTTATCATTTCAGCAGTATCAGTCTTTTGCTATGTATTCCTACCTTACATTTTTACTGCCATTTCTGGTTTGAGTATCTTCTCTAGGAGTCTTTGTACTTCAGAGTGCAAAACCTCAGATGCAAATGTAGTCTTTCAAAGCCGGATCCCAGAATTCAAATTCAGACATAAGAGGGCATAATCATCCTTGCTGTACTCAGGTTCTCAGACTGCTGAGTTAATACACATTTCCCTGATGGGTGTTGGGATGACTTCCTAACAGTTTCTCAAGCATGTTGCCTAGATAATGGTGATACCAAAGCCAAAGCTGAAGGCTGACTTTAGCTACAAAGCTGGACCTTTTATCAGCTACCTACTGCAGCACTGGCAGGAAGACAGGGTCAAAAGAGCTTCTGTTGAAGTGTGTCTTTGTTTCGGGTTTAGCCAGGCTGAAGTGTGCTGATGCTTTGGCAGGCTGCCTTGATATTGGATTGCCAGGCACTGGAAGCCCAACAGTTAGAAAGAATAATTCTTCCAATAATGCAACACCATGGCTATTGTCATAAAATTAAGAAGCATTTTGTGCTAGTAAAAAAGCTGTAATATGCAATTTCTATTATCTTGCTTTAAGTTTACATGGGAATAGAACTTACCGGCCTTTAACCTACGCCTACTCCCCCCACAAAGTAATGGGTTTGCATTAAGTAAATGCCAAAGAAAACTGACTTCAAACATCTTTCTGACCAGACGATGATTTATTTTTTATTCCTAAGTTT
This sequence comes from Melanocharis versteri, assembly GCA_013397845.1. NCBI lineage: Eukaryota > Metazoa > Chordata > Aves > Passeriformes > Melanocharitidae > Melanocharis > Melanocharis versteri. The sequence goes on from VZTG01010150.1 coordinate 1,153,575, forward strand.
ACTTTCTACATTTTCTTTTGCATTATTTTGTCTCTTTTTAATCCTCTTGGATGATAAGCCAGTCCATTCCCATCATTGCAGCTAACCAAGTCATCAAACCAGTGACCTGCCCTTAGTCTGAAAGTTCCCATCCCCTTGCTTCATTTCCCACACTGTCCATAAGATAATAGATTTTGTTTGTAATTAAATAATCCCTGAGTGAAATTCATAAGCAATCTTTTTAGCAGCTATCCTCTCTTCCAGAGGAATATCTCGACATCAATCCACAAAACTGTGCTCACTTCTGCTGCCATCTATTACTACAATGAATTGTGAATTCTTTACCAGCAGTGTGGCACTGTTTCACAAAGAAATAGAGGATAAATCCACCCCACAGTAATTAGGAGGGGGAAATTCTGGAACTGAATGCTGTCAAGTTGAGGACAAATATATCAGGTCTGTTCTTTGTCTTCTGCAAGTGTGTTAAGGAAAGGAATGGCTGATGCATGAGTTTTAAAGAAACCATAAAGAAACCACGATAGAAGAAGTTACACAGAGTATAGACAATAAATTCCAGTCCAGAACATGTCACCTTACAGCCCCAAATCAGGTACCAAAGTATCAAATGACATCAATCTTCGAAACACCTCTTGTTCTGCATTCCATGGACCTCATTTTGAGGTACTTGATTGTCCTCAGGCAGAGCGTATGGTGCTCCAAAGGCTCACTCAGGCACAACTTCTCCGTGTTGTGCAGTCCCACACTGCTCACTATCATCTGTATTAATCTTAATAATTCAAAATTGAAAATAGCATCAATGTATTATCAAATGAATTCAAGGCTATCCATCACATACACACTTCGCATCAACAAAGCAAATTGTCAAGCACCAATCGATCCTTATCTTCTGAGTCACCTACATTAAGATGCACAGTTTACTGCATCATTCACTTTTGAATGAGGGGCTTGCTCATGATTTCCTTCTTTAAAAAGTTGCAGTGTCATCTGCAGATCTAGCTGCGCACAAACCAGAGAACTGGCAACATGTTCATTGACCAACAGGCTGGTATTGAATATTTTGTCTGCCTTTTCTCTCCTTTTTCTTTCTTTTTGCTGGCAGCCACTGTTAGTTTGACTTTCCTCTTCAAAACGACCACCTTATGCAAATCAGGGAGTTTGTGGCTTGAGCAGTTCTAAATGCTAAATGGAAGTTTCATGTTGATTCTACATCCCACCTTTTCCTCATTGTGAAGAGAACAGGCTCTTTTTTTTTTTTCTTCTTTTTTTCAGAGGCTTATCTCCAAAAGACAGAAGAAGAGAAGGAAACACAGGTGCTAAAAGATTAACTGCTGGGCACTGAGAGATATTTAGGAGAGCTGCCAAAGGTCACAGCAGTAATGCTCAGGAACGTGCATCTGCTAAGTCCCAGTGCAAAGCCTGCTGTTCATCCTTTGTGTTTCTCACAGAAGAGGATGGGTTTCAAAGAAGCCTACATCAGGGGCAACCTGACACCCTGCTGCAGGCTGGGTGCTGCACCTTATGTCTGCCTTCCAGTGGTTCAACCACTTGAAATGATGCCTTTCTGGATATTTCAGAAAATCCTTTTGAAAGAAAGGTGCTATAGCCCCCAGAAACAGGATACCAGTGCTATTGCTGATTTAAATGCAAACCATTGTGCTGTCAATGCCTATAGTTACCTACTTTATTACTGTGAGTTTTGGCCTTCCCTTCCCATTTGTATGAATATCTTTGATCTGAGTTAATACCTTCATTTGGAGATTTAGACAGCTGTAGTGTGCATACAAGGGATAGCATTGTTTCCACAATGATGGAGGTTTCCTCACCTGCTGTTTCATTTTATCTCATAATTTAGTTAAATCAGAAGTTCTTATTCTCTTGAATCACCTTCTATTTGACAAAGACAACGTTTGGATCAAAAGGGCAAGGGCAGAGTCTTTTTACCTTCAGAACTCTGCATTTAGCTCCTATTGCTTCTGTCACCTTCATTCAATTATCTCTCACAATTTAAAGCACATCTAAACAGATATTGCAGGTGGCTATAAAATTACAGAACAATGGAAAAATGCAGAAATTTCAGCGTATTTGTTGGATTTTGTACTCAAATTGGCAGCAAATGAAGTTACAATCTTATGACTGCATGTTTCTTTGTCTGAGATAATTACTATATACATTCAGACAAATTAAACTGTGACCTGAGGGCCACATCATAACAGTCAGCTCCATCACCTTTTGTGAATAAATGTAATACTTAACACTGACATTAGTGGTGATTAGATCAGATTCTCAGACTATTTCTGAAAAACAAATGCTTGTTCAATCAAAATAAATTACTCCTTTGGGGCTACTGCTGGAAGGAGATCATATACGTAAAAGAGTTGCACTGTTTAGATGTTTTATGTATAAGTTAAGGTACTGTGACCATCAGTGCTTATTCAGAAGATGCATCAATAATCTCAAGGTCAAGCATTCAGAGTTAGAAAATGCCACCAAATGCCATTGTGACAATATGTTAGGAAATAACTTTAATAATATTGTTAAATATTCTGTTCCCATGAATCTATAGTCTCACCCAAGGGATAGAACAGCCACTAGCATCAGACAGGCAGCTATGGAAAGCATCCTTTGACATTTAGCATTCAGTGCACAGCTCTAGGCTCCATGCACGAGTTAAAACCCTGCTCTGAAGAGATGTTTTGATTTCATTATATTATAGTACCATACATGCTTCACAAACAGTAAATAATTTTTTCTCAAACACTTTAGAAAATGAAAGAATCATTTATCTCCAAATGGGGCGGGGGGGCAGAAATTAAAGGAAACATTCTCCATTTAATTTAGGTGAAAAATCTGATCCTTACCATTGAATTTTCAAAAAAAAAAGGAAATTCAGTGTATTGTTACTTTCAATTTCAGTTCATGGCTCACACTTTGCAAAAGATAGGGTCTCAAAAAAGCTTTCCTTCAAAGTGAGGACACATTTGAAAAAAATCTGTGGGTAAATGCCTTGACAAATACTACATAGGAATTTTATACTGGAGGCAAGGACAGAATCTAGTCCCACAGAACTCAGCTGCTGCAATTCCACATTTTACAATTCTGTATTCAATGTCTGAAACAAAAGACCATTTTTCCTTTCTCTATGGATCCCTCCATCATAAGAACAGATCACAACACAAAGCCTCTTTCACTACACAATTCTTAAGTCTTCCTCTGAACTCTATCCATCCTTCACATTTCCTGTGGGAAAATAATTAATAAAGGGCTGTATAATAACAGCAATACAGAAGAAGATTGAATTGAGGTTGCACAGGGAATCTCAGTTTCAGTATCTGTCTTCTTGCTACCATAATATTCTTTTATGCACTTTCTAGCCAGCAATTTCCTAGGGTTTTAAGAAAAGCAGGCACAGATCCCAAAAATTCTTTAACATGGAATTGCAAACTATGTCCACACATAACCTCTCACACATAACATACATAGCAGGATTAAGAGCAGGCTGAAGGCTGGGAAAGCGACGCCTGGACTGCCCACATTATTTACTGTGGACTCTGTTGTAGGTTGGCTGAGAACATTAAAACTGTTTAGAAAAAGCCAGCCTCAGGGTATCTGCTAGTGGATGGGGCTGTAAGTGTGCTTGGCTCAGAATATCCTGACCCTCATGAACTGGGTAAAAGAGAGCTTGGCTCTACTCTAAAGCATCTAGAACACCCAAGCCTTCTTTTCTTTTGGGAGGTCTCTGCAGTCAGTTTCATGTATAGCTTTCAGGCAGGCCTGATTTTCATTAGCAGTTCTGAAATATCAGGAGTGCCTCAGCTTTTAAAGGGATGTATTCACTATTTTGTCTATTGCTATTCCTACTAGGTTTTTGCCCTGGAAACCCACCCTTTATCCATTAAATTATATCGTATCTAAAGCCCCATAAGATAGTCTTTTGCACATTTCCCACTAAAATGTACCAGAATAATCTAGTAAATCTAGTACATCTAGGGAAAAATGTTTAGTCTATTGTGCTTACTAAGAGGTACAAAAGAAACATCTAGGGAATAAAGTTATATGATGTACTAATTGTGAACCCTGAAAAGAAGCATATTCATTTCAAGAGCCTATTAATATAGGTTTGTTTTTATTTCAACTCTGTATGACTCTGTTTTTATAGATAATTAAGCCATTAAAAGGAAAAAAAAACTGCAGCAAATTATGCCCACATTCTGATTCCTATCAGTACTGTCATGCAAATTGTCACACTCAGTAGACACTCCAGTAGAATGATCTGTCTGTAGCTGAGATGAGCAGCCCCACATGAATGTAGGGATCCAACGCAGAGATCTTGCCACGAAGAGCTAACAAAGAGCCCTGGAAAAGTCCTTCTGCCTCAGATGTTCTGAGTAACCAAGGACAGGTCAGAGAGATGGTCTGAAGTGTGCATGTACATGTGTGCCTGTATGTGCAGCCTCTAGTGAAATCTGATTTGAATGAATTGTATCAGTTTGATGTTCTAGGAATAAGGAATGCATATCAAATTATTTTATAGCAAGCATGTGCCAATGTGCTTTTTAAAACACAGAACACCAGGAATGTGACACAATTTTCACAGTTTCTCCTCCATATGTGTATCTCTGGAAAGCAGCAACTCTTTTGACTCAACACCTTGTTTCAGTGCACTTCGTGCCTACACGGGTCTCTCTGATAACCTTTGTGGTTAGACTCTGTGGCATGTAAAATCAAATGCCCTTCCCACACACATAGTTTTTGTGAATTTGTCTGTCTGGCTCTGTTTTTACCTCAACATTCCTTCACAGCCACATGATGGTCTTTCAACAAGAACCTCAGCACAATATGCTATTTTATTCTTTACTCAGTCGTTAAAAATATGACAGGCTGGAAATCTCCTAATGCCTAAAAGCAATTTAAATCCTAGAATCAAATTTCCTGTGTTGTTCTTACCTTGGATGGACAATTATGCTGATAATAAACTGAATTTTGAATTGTTCTACCTATACAAATTTCTGTCTGAAAACAGGAGTGTTATAAGGCACAGAAAATTGCTCATATATTACAGTGAAGAACATAAAAGAGGCTAGTAAATACCAGTGACAGCTGAAGTTCCAACAGTAGAAATGCTAATTGGTTCTTTCCATGTATTGTTTCTCAGCATTATAACATTGGAAGAAAATGATGTTAAAAACCAAACACTGCATGTTACAAAGCAAAGAGCCTTGATAGAGTATTTTTACAATTATTTCCTGATGTTAGCTTAAGAGACCACAGCATAAAACATCGTTGTACCACACAGTAAGGGATTTACCTTCTACATCTGCTTTAATATATAGAGCAGGAGGGAGAAGTTTTCAAGGATGAAAAGTTTTCTCATTCACCTGATTCTCATTTTTCAATTCATTAGAATTTTTTAGATTCTGAACAGAGCACCACTTTGTACTGCATTTTAGGAATAGCACTTCATCTGTTTGCTCAACTAAGCCTTAAAAGCACTAAAGACGAACCTGTCCTTTGAAGATAACAAATCACTTCACAGTTCCTGAATAGATTCAGCATCAAAAAGGTCCTCAGAGGAAAAAGTATCAGCTGTAGGCCAGCTGCTTTGCCAAAGACAATATACCAGTCTTCTGAAAACTTATTTTTCTTCTGTTTGCTAAGGTCTTTGTTGGGTAAATTCAAGTAGGACAAACTCTGGGCGCGACTGGGTCTCTTCTTGCTCTGCCTGACACTCTTGAGCCTGTATTGGAGAGCTCTCAAGCATTGAAGGGCTGAGCTCAATCAAAAAATGAGGCAGTGACTTTCTGAACCTTTGTCCCTACAGTGAAACTGGACCTCTGTCCTGCAGTTTTACTTTACAGAGCTCTTTCTGCACCAGCAAGATGGGAAAGAAATGCCAGTACAGCTACGCAAAGCTGAATGACAGTCCCCAGGGCAGGGACAAGCAGGGATGGGCACTGAAGGACCACACAGGTCCTCTGACTGGAATGGTTCACATTAAAAGGTCACAGTTCTGGCTTAGTGGGGCACAAATTATTTGCTGCATAGGATGGTTCTCAGCATCAGAGAGAGGAATGGCTTCAAATAAAAGGTGAAATTTAAGAAGCCAGGGTAAAATAAAAGAGTAAAATAACATAAAAAATGCATGACGCAGAGAGAAGGGGGAAGGTTGATATAATGTTTTTCTCCTATTTACTGATTAAAAAATACTAAAAAGCAGCTATAAATAGCAGAACACAAACTTTGGCTTCTTTTGAAAACAAGGAGCATAAAATAAAATCTTAGAGCCCGTTTGAATACTATAATCACACTGAGTCTGCACTTGCTGTGAGAGAGACCCAAATCATACTTTTTCTCCATTAGATTGTCTTTTATTTTAAACTGCCCTTTAATCAGCATGTTCCTTGACAGCCCACACCCCACTGTACTATATATTCCCTGAAGTATCTCAGCTGGCTCCTGCCAGTCACACTGACAAGGATCTCCACCCAGCTTTTAGCAGAACTGCTTTTTCAGAAACTGACTTGTTTCCTTCCTCCAAGCAAATGCAATAGTGGGTGAGTACAAGTCACACTCTGAACTGATATACTGAAAATATGCTGAGAAATATTTAGTGAAATCGGGCAATGACAATTTACACAGATATAGTTTCTTATCCCTTACTTTCTCCTCCTGTATTATTAATTTCCCAATATCATTCTTTTTACAAGCACTGTTGCCTTCTCAGATCATCTCTCTCTCCATTCCTGCCTTTCCCAACACCACTCCACAGAGTACCAATCTTACCAATAACCCCTCCTCATATAGCAGTCATCCCATCCTCCAAAATCATCTCTCCTTCACACTTCTCTTAAAACAGTTGTTGAAAGCATCCAGCCCAAAGGTTTCTTTTAATCTAGAAAATATTCTTTTGCTCTACACCACCCCAAATGTACTTCCCCAGCTTTGCTGTGAGAAGCTCTCTGAGTAAAGGAGAGGTAGAGGACTCTTGATCTTTAAGAGAGCTTTATAATTTGATGGAGTATATTGTTTTTTCCCCTTGGGAAAGCCAAATAGACAAGAGTTCGTTCACAGTAACATTATATCATACGTCGTTCTGGGACAATAAGCAACTGATGGGCTGCTCGAGGCATTACTAAAATGTCTGAGTGTGTGTTTATGTGAAAATGTTGTGAAACAGAAAACTACTCTTTGCTTTGGACATGCTGGTAGGAGATAAGTACTATCTGTATCAGGTGTCTAGCCAAGATTTAGGGCTTATGGACAGTGTGAGATGGTGAACTCTGCCCTGTAGTTTTTCAGGATTTTTTAAGTAAAACAGTTTAAGAATTTGTCAACCATTTAGCTAAAAAGCATTATTTGCAAGGTGTAAAAGGAAGTGGCTTTACAAAGGAAGTGTTGGGATTAATTATACATTCTGGTTGCAGCATGTATCAAAAACGATGCATATTGAAACTTGGGTTTGAAGGAGAAACTCTTTTGTCTGTCAGGCGGCCATGCCATGGCCAGAGCCTGTTCCACTGCCCCAGACAGGCGCAGGGTGGCGAAGGGGTACTGGGCCAGGCCCGGCCCCGGGCATCGGGCAGAACACTGTGGGCAGGAGAGGGGGAATCTGGCACAAGGAGTGTCAGGACTAATCAGGGTTGCAGGTACCCTCAGGACCCAGAGAAATTCAGAGCAGAATCTGAAGCACATTCTGACAAGTGCCTTTTGCCGGGGGTGGGAGAGGGAGCCCTGGGTTTTTAAATGTAGAAACATTCTGGAAGACAGAATCAATTTTTTAAATCAGTTATTTCTAAAGCTAATTAAAAACTTTACTGTTCTAAGCAAGAAGAAGCACTTTTGTATAAGCTGAAAATACATTCAAACTGCTGTAATAGAAAAGACTGACTTCTGCTAAGCAGAATAAAGTAGCTTCAGATGGTATGAACATCTGACTTCATTGATTCTGCCGTCCTTGCAAACACAACATTCTCAGATGATGTCTGCATGAGAAAGCTTTTCGGTGTGACAGAAACAGATGAACATATTGGAGCACTGAAACCCCTATACAACATTTGGTTCAGTGGTTTTACTCTGGACTAAATGTTGTCCAGGCTCAACAGAACACACCCATGTGAAGGATTAGCAACTCTTTAAATGACCAACCTCTCATTTGGATCCCCATTTCTCCATGTGGACATGAATATGCTTGGCCTGCAGCTGGAGCTCACCTTCTGGTTTTATTTCCTCCAGAAGGAATCTAGATCTGAACCAATGCACTGCAAGGCATGACTTCACACTGGAAGAAAGGAAAGTGTTAATAGTTTCTTAGCTTGTTCTCTTGAGTACCTATTATGGGCAGAAGTTCTACAAGGGAAAGAAAAGGAGGTTTGTGCTCATCAGCAGAGTGTAGGAGGTCAAATCACCAGCTGACAGGAACTGGCACTAAGAGAGGAGTTAATGGAGTTTTAATGAGTAAGCTGGGCCAATAATCACACATCTACCTGGCTTCCGAACCACCTTCATGACAGGAATGTAATTTTAAGCCATCTCCTTCTGTACATTCTCATTTAGGATCATACTAGTTGTCAAATTTGTAGGGAATTAAAAGTAACAGGATTTCACAGATTAAGAACATTTGCATTTCTCCCATTCAAATGCCTAATTATCTACCATCTGTGCTGAAAAAAAATCAACTGGTCACTGAACTTAAAACCTCTTTTGTTAGGAATAGAATCAGGAACCCCTCTACTAGCAAATTGCTTTAAGGATTATCAGAAAAGGATGGTAGCAATAGAAGTGCTTAGTAAAATGAGAGATGACTAACACATGAATATTTTCCTTAAATTCAGATCAGTGCACAGTGATAATCTTTTCTAAATGCAGGGGTGCAAATGTTTTGCTTATATAGATTATACTTAGGAAGCTGAGTATTGCACTAATACAAAACTCTCTGAATTCAGCTTTTCATGTACACAACCCTGCAAAATAGCTGCTAGGATTAAGAGAATGAATTACAAATAAATAAAATAAAGTAAGAAGGATGTTTATCATATAAAAACTCTAACAGCTAACCTGACTTTTCCCTGGTAGAACATTTCTACTCTAGGAATTTAACCTATGGGCACACATAATTAGCTCTTTCACCTTAAAGTTGCTGAAAGAATGATTTGCTTAAGAAGATTAGGTTTTTTTAGTGTTCAATAGAAGCACTGACAAATGAGCCTAAAATGATTGTAGGAGAACTCTTTTAACACCATCTTCTGATCTTTTACTTTGAAATAGCATGCCTTTCAGTCAAAAACCTTTTAGTCTGACCTTTTGTATTTTTCCAAATCAATGCTCAACTTTCAATACCTTCTGTATCGTGTATGTGATGAGATGGTTTTCAAGGCTCTTTTCATCCACATGGACGATGACCACAATAGTCTCCTTAAATAGAACTTCAGTGCTACTTTATTTCTTCTGGTCATTATAACTGCATGCAGCTTCCTGTCTGCACTGGAGCACTTTACCATGCCTGTGCTGACAGGACAACTCTTTTTGAACTGTGCTGTACCAAAATTACTTGAGTTAAAAATAATTTTCCAGAAGAGGGGGATTTTTAAGGGCAGGTGGAAGACAGAAGAGGTGATACTGAAACGCAAGGACAAGAAGAAAGCTGTCTCAGCTGGATCATGGCAGGGAAATGGATTTTTCCATCATTTTGCCTATATACCATAAACTTGAGGTGTGGAGTAAGCACTGTAAGACATCTGCAGTGGCTCTGTAGCTATTGTTTGCATGACAGTCTATTTCCTCATATAAAAGCTAAGGATCAAATCTTGAGTTACAGATACAGACTCACAGAGTAATCCTCTTTTTTAAGGTATAGAATTATCTGGATCCTTCATAGCTGCACAGTTTTATACAAACATTGAAATTATGTGAGGTTTATTTCTATTTTTCCTGTAATTCTCAAGCTTGGGAAATTTATCATACTCAGCTGTCAGCATCATCTGAAAAACTGATGCCACAAACAGAAATCAATTTATATTATTAATTCTTGCTCAGTAAAAATGAGTAGACTTTCCCACTTTAGCTTTAAGTTATGCTGCCATCTACAGATTGAATAAGCACTTGTAATACTCTGCTTAGGATACAGGCAATCCAGGTTGGAAGAGGTCTCTGGCCCCTAGTTCAGCTGCCTCCACAAAACAATGATAATAATAATGATAATAAAAAGGGAAAAAGTATGTGATGCTCAATGCAATTGCTCACCACCCTCTGTCTGATGCCAGACCTCCCTTCCCAAACCCAGATCGGCTCCTCTTCCAGGTAACTCCCCTCAGTTTATATACCAGGCGTGATGTTCTGTGGTGTGGAATATCCCTTTGGTCAGTTTGGGTCACCTGTCCCAGCTACACTCTCTCCCAGTTTCCTTTGTGTACCTCCTCAGTGGTGGAGCATGAGACAAGAAAAAAAGTCCTTGACTCAGGACAGTCAACTTCGCAAAAAACCAAAATATCAGTGTTACCAACACCATTCTCATTCTGAATCCAAAACACAGTACTGTTTACAGCTACTCAGAAGAAATTAACTCTACCCTAGCTGAAACCACGACAGTTGCTAAGGGCTTTATCCCATTTGATCCTACAAACCTCCTCAGATGGAGGCTGCACTGCCTCTGGGCAACCTGTTCTACTGCCTGACTGTCCTCACAGGTAAAAAGTCCTTCTTTATAACCATTCTAAATCTGTCATTTCAATTTAGGCTCATTGTCTCTTGCTCTCCTGCCATACACACTATGAAGATCCTGGCTCTGCCTTCTTGCTAACCTCCTCATAGGTACTGGTGAGCTGCTGTTGATTCCCCCCAAACTATGTCTCCTCCAAGTTACGAAGCCCAGTTCCATCAGCATCTCCTCAAATGACAAGGGCTCCAGTGCCCTAATAGCTTGGAGGCCTTCTGCTGGACTTGGTCCAGTTCTTGTATGTTTTTCTTGTGCTGGCCAACAAAAGTGAATGTAAAAGTTAAATGTGGTCAAACAAGTGCTGAAAATTGGGATGTTAATACCTTCCCATGATCTACTGGTTGTGTCCCTGCTAACCTATTCCAGGAGGCTGTTGGTCATTCTTGCTGCCAAGGAACAGAGCTGAACAGGGCCCACGTTCAGCTGCTCACCAGGTCCCCGGGGAGAGCTGCTCTGCAGGCTGGGCTGCTGCGCCGGCGCTTCCTTCCCACAGGTAGCATTTCACATTTGTCCTTGTTGAGTGTCATATAGCTCCTGTTAGCCTCTTCCTTCAGTGTATCTAGACTGCCCTGAACAGCAGCCTGACCCTCGAGAATATTCATTTGTTCCCTTTATTTGGCATCATCTGCAGATTCAATGAAGGTGAATTGCACCCACTCCTCCAGGCCACTGACAAAGACACGAAGCAGGATGGGGCTCAAAGGATACCACAGTGACACTCACTCCAGGGAAGGTATGACCCTTTAACCACTGCTCTCCGAGCCTCATCATCCAATCACATTTTCACTCATCTGGTTGTCCACCCATCCAACCACAAACACAACTTTGTTCCACAAATATTGTGGTACAGCGGCAAACAGCCAAAGTAAATGATGTTTTAATCAAAAAGAAAATAGAGAAGTTTTATTTCTAAAGCTGGTTAATATTTTTTTGTGCTACCATAAGGCTTCACAGTAACAGAAATAGAGTCTGCATCCTGTAAACAATGTTACATGGTTTTGGTTTTATTATAAATGTTTTTTCAGTGATGTCAAGTACTTGCCTGATCTTGAAGAGCTTGCTGAAATAGGCACTACCAGCTATGCACTACTGGAATAGTCAGCATTAACTTAATTTGGGGCATTCATTGAATGCCTGAAAAAGCAACTGACAACTTGTCACTGTTGACTCAGGACTTCTACCTTTTAACACTAAGTACATTGAACACAATGAAAACACCACATATTTAGCAAACCTCAGTACAACAACTTTTCAGTTAGAAACCTTTAGGCTGTAAACTTGTAACATTATTGCTTGAATAACATTTGGTATAAAACATTTTAAAAAAATACTATGAATTACAAGATACATTAGTTTGCTGCAAATACTCTTCCAAGACTTAACTTTGCAAACCAGATGTCTGGGCAAACAGGAAATTCATGCTGGCTGCCCATGGTTTCTTTAAATTCTGTTAGACCTGCCTGGTGTAACAGAGTTTTACTGCAATGCCTTCAATGCATTTAGAGTTTGCAATGTTTTTGGAACATTCCAAAGGATTTTGGTAAAGTTTTTTTTCCTAATCTGTATGAATCTAAATCCACAAAATTTTCCTGTTCATGACTTGAACCTGTTATTCTCCCTTATGTTCTTGGCTTTATATGTAAAATACCAACATTGTACAATACTCCTGCAATCTTTCATTAAGTGGAATCTTAAAAGTCACATTTCATTATTTCTCTCAGACAGACTGTTGCGTAACATGAAGGATCAAGGTCAAACGATATATGAAGAGAGACTTTTAAATCATTCAGATGGTTGTCCTCAATTTTGATCCCTTTTTCACTACCTTCCAAAAAATATGAGAGATTCTGAACATTTTTCAAAATAAGTCTGTAGCATCCAGGTATATTCAGCTGTAATGGAGACACTCTGAATTTGCACAACTCCAGCTCATCCTTAGAAAGTCTTTCATGGTACCACTGTCCAACTTTATTACTGGGATACTTGATACTGTGTCCCACCATTGGAAGAACCACCTTCAGAGAAAAAAACAAAACAAACACATTTGAGGTGATGCTCACCCATTCTCCTTTAAATAAATGTGGTCATTTTAAATGTGTTTAAACCTTGTGTTTTGGGGCCTGAAATAGTAAACCAGCAATTTCTCTTGTGCATGGCAGGTATATTAAATGTAATTAAAGCAGAAAAAATAATCAATGTATCAGGATTCCTAAAACAAAGCAGTACACAGCAGTAAAGACATTCAGTTGCCATATATTCACTTGCCATGCAAGACTTCACAACTACTCTCTGAAACCTTCAAAAATTAGAACGTCAACTGCTTTTGAAAGTTTTTCCCAGACTGAAATCTTTTCTGAAGTATTCCGCTTCAGGATATATATTGCCATATTGCAAATGACACCGTACTTATTTCCACTACTAAGTAAAATTGTTATGAGAGTAGAGATTAGTTCACATGTGTTTTCTTCAATGAGCATTCTGGCAGGGAAGAAGACTGCACTAGTTAAATGAATCGCATTATTTAAAACAAAACATTTTAATCAAATAAAGAGATCAACAACTCAGAATTTTTCATACAGACTTACTTGGTATATAGAATATTTGCAAGCTGATTCTTCTGAAGCAGTGACTACATGAACCTGACAAGACATTTAAGAAGAAAAAAAACACCAACCTTTTATAAAGTAAAAACATATGGTTTATTTTAGGAATTATGCATTGTACTCACAAACTTGCTAAGAGTATTAAGGTTATTTGACTACTGCAATGGCAATAAACTCAGGTATGAAAAAATTTTAAGATATGCTTAATATAAAGTGATCAGTTTACTGGTAGATGGCATTGCATTAAACATTTACAGATGCTAGCTACCACTAATATTCTTTGAGTCTGGAGTTAACTAAGTCAATGCCACCTTGTGCTGCATTAGCAAATGCAAAAATGTTTTATACTAAGAAGGACTATATCTACATAAAACTCAGTAACTCAATACTGAATTTAATACCTCTGCTTTTAATCTTATTTGATCTACTTGTTTCATTAACATTCACCGTCAAAAAGAAAAATCTCAATTTAAACACGAGCAACTCCATAGGGGATGGAGGTAACCTTTCAAGTGCTCTTGCCTTCAAATCTGTAAGATGTTCACCCAAAAGAAATTAATTACATTACCTTTGGACACACCTGTTTATTCTCCAGTAAAACACTGCACAGTTCTATGATTTATCTGATCAGGAGAAAGACAGACTCGTAGAATCATTTAGGTTGGAAAAGATTGAGTCCAGCTGCAAACCTAACACTGCCAAGTCCACCGCTAAACCCTCATCACATACCTCCAGGGATGGTGTCTCAACCACTTCTCTGTGCAGCCTGTTCCAGTGCTTGATGAACCTTTTGGTGAAGAATATTTTCTAATACACAATCTAAACTTTTCTGGCACAACTTGAGGCCATTTCGTCTTGTCCTACCACTTGCTACTTGGCAACTGTCTTCACAATAAGGTATGCTAACCCTAAAAGAAGAGAGCATTTCAGAATTGACTTCACCATGTTAAAACCTGGAGCCAGACACTCCACTGCCAGATTCTGCTCACTGGCTCACCTATGGCTCCATGCACAGCTCCCAGGCTGTGTTGTGGGCAGGCAGAAGTGTTCCCTTTACTACTTTCCCAAGAAGACTGCTGCATTTTTTGTACAGCTGCTACCAGTTTAGACCCAGCATCAGTGAAATTGTGCTAAACATGCTTTGCCTCTGTAGCTGCAACAAGATTATCAGTTCAGTCTGAGGCCACCTTTCAGCCTGGACTTACACTCAGTAATGCATGTAATAGGAAAGGCCGGATGTGGACAGCAAGACTCAGATCTACACTGACTGGTAATATGGGCATACCCAGAGTCCACTCTGAAAGTTTTCCCAGTCAGATCCTAAGAAGAGCATTATATACTATGGAAACTAAATTCTTAAATGTATCATTTCAGACATTCTGCTCCTTCCTCTCACTTGAATAAAATGAACAGCCAAAACAGATTAAAGCTGCTAATTACATGTCTAGCTCATATGTCTATTTATGGTAAAACAAAAAAAAAATCCTACATCAAGTTTCTCAGCTTTGTCACTAATATTAAATACTTTAATGAATGAACCAAAATAAAGGCATTAGAGTGTGTCTGCTTATGTATTCAAGTGCATTAAGTTGTTTGGGGTTTGTGGTTGTCGTTTTGTTTTTACAAGAACTACTTTGGGAAGACTCACCTTGTCATTCAGGGAAATGCTTTCATCATTTTCTTCCAAGAAGACGAGATCACCCTCAACCACTTTTGTGCCATAAGTCTTCAGCCTATATGATGCTGCTTCATTCCAAATTTTACTGCAATAAGCATGGACGTAGAATATGCGCAAGGAGTGAGGAATGTTGAGCCATCCTTTGGTACAACCTTCATGATTTACACCATAGCGATTTAAAGCTCGTAGCAGCATCTTCTCTCTTACTTTAAACTCTGGCAGCATCACAAGTGTGCCCTTTGAGTCTTCTGACATAAACAAAAATAACCCTGTCAGTAATCCCTGATTATTCAAATATTACCTGACATATAAAAAGATAAAATAATCAAATAGGGAAAAAAGGTGTCAGTCTAACCTCTCAATGCTTTATTTCCTTTCCTTCAATGTGTCATGTTAGACAAATTTCATCTTGTATGCCTATCAACACAGACCCATGAATTTTATTCTGTTTCATGCAGTATAAATCAAACTAGCTATCATTCAGTTATTCGGCCTAGTTTGAACATTTTTTTTTTTAGAAACTTACTTTATCACTCCAAAGGGGTTTTTTTTTATATCAGGTAATAAAGTAAAAACCAAGCGATAAAAGAACATTAAATCTCTACTTCTCATCATTTGAGAAGATGTATTTCACAGCAGATAAAAAACATATCTTTATTTTAAAGGTAAAAATTACATTGGCCTCAGGGAAGTCTGACTCTCAACCAAGATGAAAATGCATTTAATCAGATTTGTACTACATTATATAAATGATGCACCTTTAAAAATTTATGGTTTGCTTTTTTTTCATATTACAAATGATTACCTGATGAAGCCTTTTGCACAGATTTCTACCTCTGCTTTCAGGAAAAGGCAAGTAACTGCTTTCCGGGTCCACATCAATGTTTTTCCATGCATCATACAGCCATGTACAGAACAGAATCATTCATCTTATATTTTTTTGTGAAACCAAACATATCTTTGTCTTTTGAAGCTATATATCATAGTTGTTATGTCAATCTACAGTGATAAGCAGGCTAATAGATGTGGCATATTTGAAAAGAAAAACATATTTGAGAGCAACTTCAAATTGGAGAGAAAGTTCAGCTGAATGATAAAAGCAATACAAATGGCAAACAGAGCACTTTATTCAGCACACTCCTGCCTTTGACCTATTTTGTTGATTTTAGTTCAAGAAAGAAAGAAAATAGATGTGTTAAGTGCTGAGTATGAGTTGGGTGCCACATCTCTATATACTTCCCTCATTAGGGAGAAGTTGTTCATTGTCCAAAAGCAGACAGATGGAAGGAGGCCAAAACTCCTCTGATAAATCTTAGTCTCTTCCAGCTTTATGATATACAGCGTTTGCTTCTATACTGTCTGGCACCTGAAGTACATTCATTTTCCACTATTTTGCACATTTAGGGCCTCATCCTCATGAATTTTTGAATGTGCAACTCTACTGAGTTCCACAGAATGAAGTATAAGTGGCATAAAGCAGTAGGAAAATAAAAACTATCTCCCAGTGCAGCAACACCTTATTACCTCACAATATCGACTCTGCATAAATATATGGACAATTTAAGTGGACGTACCAGTTTGAAGAAAGTATCTTTTTGCATTGTTTACAGGATCATCAGTATCTTCAGGTGTAAAAAATAATTTCACAGCTTCCACCTTAGAAGAAAAATATTTTTCAGTTAAATATAACTAGTTGTCAACTAAACACATAATCATGCATCCAATTCTGCCTAAACATACCCTGAAAGCTCTCAAAATTATATCAGTTCTTTAGGGTCAAAGTCAAATTCTCCCTTTGACAGAAGATCCCATGAACCACAGAACAATGTGCTGTGTGCCTTCTCATTAAATTAAAAGATTAAAAAGAAGTTTAAGTCACACAGAAAATGTAAGACAGTTTTCAAAGCTCTGTGAGAAACCAGTCACTTTCTTGGTCATCCAGTTCAAACTTCTCACCTGAAATTGTCATCATTTTATCCTGAACAGGAAGGCTCCTTCCTTCCATCCTGCATGCTTCATGCAAAATTTAGACGGAACACTTTCCACAGTCTCATACAGAGGGACAACCTTTTGTTTTTTTTAATACTGATCTGTATTAGGTTAGATGACACTGTGACAAGGAAAACACTACAGTAATCTCTGCTACTTGCAACACCAGAGGAGCTACTCAATTTGCTAGCACTTCTACCAACTAGTGACACCTGGCTCTTGTCCTCCTCTGTATTGGACTGTGCAAGCACATACTGGCACATTTTTAATAAAAATAGTAGTTCCTACCTATTTTAAATTAAAGTAACTAAGTTAAGACTAAAGAATTAAATCATAACTCCTCAGGGACTGGCACCTGGTCCAACTGCTATCTGATGTCAGATACATCAACAGCAACTTTCATGGGCTGCCCTCATATCTTGGTTCTTGCATTTGAAAGATAAGTTTTCCTGATTTTTCTCAGAATCAAAACAAGATTAGAAGTAAAGGATACTCAAGTATCCTTTTAACTTTGTAGTGTCTGATTAGTCCTTTCACCTGTGCCAAACACTATACCATATACACTGAAAAGTAAATTACTCTTACCTTATTACTTAATAAGCTCAGAACTGAGAGTTTGAGAAAGTAGTCAAGGCGTAATGGAAAGCAGCAATCTCTTCTATATAGCTGATAAATTACCACAGTATTGAAAAAGCAAATCCTTTCTTATGAACTTACGTGGCATTTTTAAGAAGTAAACAGACCCGCAGCACAATAAAGAAGCTACAGTTCGGAGGCGAGCAGGACCATGAATAAACACTGTATAAAGACTGCTTCTTTTCAGCGTTCAAACTCTGTATGGAATGCAACCACTCTCCTGCCAAGTGGCATGATGACAATCCCAATCACAGACAGAACTATCACCCCACAACTATTTAAAGCTTCACTTGCTGTTTAAAAAGGAGTTTTAGTTTCAGTATGAATATCTTCATGCTTATGTTGTTATCAAAACTGATCTAGCAATTGCTTCCAGCACATAGATGGGTTTATCTCACAAATAAAATTGTTCACTGAGAAGGTCAACTCCAGTGCTAGATACTGCATCAGTAATAAAAAATTCTCTTGACAGTAAACACTCAAATTACAAAATGGAAATACCATTTTTTCATTCAGTAAAGCCAATCCTATTTGATCTGTCTGAACAATTTGTCCTTGTCCAAATCGCTGAGATCCGTAGTAATTTACAAAACCTTTTGTCTAGAATGAGAAAGAATAAATATGTTACATGCATGGAAGTACATGGTATGATTAACATGACCAGGCATATAACACACATACATCTGTATTTACATCCACAATGCATAAAACCAGGATTTTTTTAATCAGAAGTAACATGGAACAAAAGCATAACTCATAATTCATTACAATATTTTGCACTTAAGTTAGAAACATCTAAAAAGACGATCAAGTTCTACCATTGTCTTCACAACATTAAAAAGATCCCAGGTAAATAAAACAAAATTATTTCTATATAGTTAATTATTATAAATACAACTACAGGTCAAAGTAATTAAGTTTTTTAAATGTGTCAAATTATGAAATCTCTACTCAAGCAAATACAGTACAGGTAATGAACAGTAACCACTGTTGGACATTTTTTCTTAAAACAGTAATCTTTTTCACATGAGATAATTTCTATTATTATTGCAATATAAAGGTCAAGAGTGAGCACTTCTGCTAATTGGGATTTTAAATCTCTTGATGAGTTCTAGGTCACATGTGAGAAGTAAAATCACAGTCATGTGACCCAAGGAGAACACCCTTTTCTAGAAAATAGTAAGTACACATGGAGTAGACAAACAAAAAACATATGATATTTGTTTTGCAAACGGTTATTCAGTTCAAACTTTATAATCTTGCTTTGGACATCTACAGGTCCCATACACAATTCTGCTTTCACATAAGATGAAAAATCTGTATTTTGGATTAATACCTGTTTCATCATTCATCATCTGACCAGTAAGGTAAATCTAACAAAACAAGACACACAATCAAAGGAATTTGTGTTCATTTTCCAAACAGCAAAACAAAAGAAGTCAGATGGAGCAGAGAGAAGAAAGCATTACAGTACCAGCTGAATGCTTTTCTCAATAATAAAATTAATTTCCAAAATATATGTAATGTATTTTGCTTTTGCATACTGGGTAGTTTTCATTCAAGACTTTATTCCAGGATTAATCTTCTTAAAGCAATTTATATTATAGTTATTACTTATAAAGATAGGGTAAGAAAACTAATACTATAAAAAACATCTACAGTTTTCCCCTTCCATTATTTGTTTTTATTTTTCTTAGTGGTTTACGAATGTGTGATGATGCGAGTTTTCTTCAGGGACTAAGGAAAACACAATCAAAATCCACTGCATTTCAGGGGAATCTTCCTTCTCGGGTATGGACATTCCACATATGTTCATACTATTAAAGTTCTTCATCCAAGCCAACCATGCATGTTCCTCACATGACCAGAAAAGGCAACCTTTTGCCTTTTCATGTGCACTGAGTACATGTGTGCACATACAGGTATTACTCACACATTACATAGATGTGTAAGTACATTGTTTCCTCCTTCAGCTTCCACAGTGAGAGCCATCACTTTGGCTGGCCTCAGCTCTGTGCAGCAAAGGCTCTTATATCCATACTCATTTGTTACTGAATTCCTCTTGCCTTTTGCTGCTCCACTCTGGGGTCTCCAGTCTTTAACACAGAATCAACTCACTTATGATCCCTTCTTGGAAGGCACTTTTACTCCTGATTCCTTAAGTAATGCAGGAGAGACATAAAACTGCAAAAAGCACCAAACTTTGGAAATATTGCCATTATTATGCTATTACAAGCATTTTCCTTAAAAGTACTTCCTATAACAGCAAAGAATTAAAACTCTGTTCATTACCAGCAACAATGAGTCTTTCTCACCTCAACATTTTCCATTGCTTCAGCTATTCTCTCCTTCAAATCTGCAGAAGAGTCATGATTGTGGTGCTGGAGATCTCTCACAACTATGTCAAAGTGATTGCCCTTCAGCTGACCAAGTCTGAGGTGCTGGTATGCTGAACGGATGTTGTATATTTTCATACCCTTTTTTTCCATTTTGTTTCCAATTTCTTTCAACCTGAATAAATAATTGGGAGAAATTATGAACCATCCTCTACCAAAGCTATGTGACTTCTAATTAATGTCTTTTTCACCTTTGCACTGATATTAAAAACACTTACAAAAATAAAATAAGATGTAAAACAATTATTATGAGAAAACCAAATCAAATGCAGATATAGAAGTCTTAAAATTTAGTTATAATCCAGAAATACTTATTAAATGTTTGCATCATTGGCATTTATATGATATTGACAGATGCTGGAATGAAGCAATTCATCGAACTTTCTCAAAGTAACTGCACTGAATTTTTAGGTTTTTTAATTGAAAAACTAGTCATTTTTCTATTCTTCATGCCTCAAAACCTGTTTTTCATCAAAGAGAAAGGAAAGAAAAGGTAATGTGCTCTAGCAGACTCCAAAACACAACTGCTCTTTCTCAGTCAGCCTTAACAAAAACGAATTCAGTGCACTGATTCTCTGGGTGTGCTCACACATGCCTGTAATTGGAAACACAGCCGACAGTTCAAATATTTGCCCTTTAAAATATCCACTCAATCTCTTTGTTCTTATGCGTAAATACGAGTAATTCAAATCAAAGGAAACTTTCAGCATAAGAGCTTAAATTCTAAGCAATATTTTAATAACTTCATAAATCTTTTATTTATAAAAAATATTTATTCCTCTGGCTGTGCGGATGCATTTACCTATATTTCTTCATCATTTAAACACTAATACAAAGTTTTGCTAATTATCTCTTGGACAACTAGCCTTACAGTCCAGTTTGCAGTGGAGTTTTAACACTGACTTGAGTGCTAAGTTGCATATTCCCTAAAGCCACAAAAGATTAAAGCCATTTCCACTGTGCTCTATACAGGCAAAAGGAAGACACATCACTAAGAACATTTCAAGAGATCACATCGCGTTGATACTTATTAACACAAAAAACTATGTGCTAAACTGATTGTACCCAGATTCTAAGTACCTCTCAGGAGTCACCTTCTTCACAACCATAGGTTGCAAAGTGATAGCCTTCTTATCTTTGATGCCCGTGTAACTGAAGTCCGAAGGAAGAACACCAAGTTCAGCTGCCAACAAGCCGATTGCTTCTAGTGTTTCTAGGTTTTCTTTCTGAAGGGTGAAAGCTGAAACAATAACCTCAGAATTATTAGGAACTTGCCTTTATGTTTCAGTGCTCTGCCATGACAGAATGGCAGGTTCTTCCCCTCAAACTCTAACAGCATGTAAACTGCGAAGAAACTGTCCTCCCACCCCACAAAACTAAAGTAAATGGGACTTTTACAGCACAGAGGGAAAAAAATAAAAAGAGTACGCAAAACTCAGACCAAACAAAAAACCCTGATGCCTTTAAAAATAGTACCTCATAAAATGCAACACAATTCAACAAACATGCATTGATGTATTGCGGAACCATTCTCTGTATCAGAAACTGCTTTAAAGAATGAGATCATAAGTCAAATTTGACCTTACTAACTTGTTCAGTATCTGGATGCACCTCCTAAAATCCCACAATTACTTTCAAGGGGAAGCTACCACACTGAGAATGCCACAGGGCTAGTCAGTGGCTACAATCAAAAGAACTGTAATCATTATCACTGAGCAGTTTATGTCAAATCACTGCAGTAACTTGATTCACCCATTTCATTCTCCAGGGATGTAACACCACTGCATTGATAATGATTTATTTCAACATAAACAATGGGTCGACCAGGCCTATGTGTCATATAAAGATGACCCTGCGTTTCAGTCTTTCTACAGAACACCGTAATACCTGCCACCTTCACTAAAAATGCAGTATTTACCTGTATAAACATCTTGCTTCTCCTGAAAACCACCAGCAGATCTTTTTCTGGACCAACTTTTTTCTCTAAACCGTACCATTATTGACATATTTGGCTGATCATTGACATCCGTCACAGTGAAAGATTTTGTTTCTAAAAGCTTTCCAAATTTTCTGTTGATAAAGTGGTGAACTATTTTTCTGTGCTCTTTGTTTCCATCGGGCTCAAAGGAAAACGTCGAATTTTCTAGCTTTGCATCTAAAAATTTAAAGAAATCACTTGTTTCCTTTTCAGTCACTAATTGACAAAGTTCTCTGTAATCAGGATTTCCTTTCACAATCATTTCATTGTCTTTTGTAACAGTGACTAGAAAGGGGAATTTCTGCCTAACAGCACTGTGTAAATCAGCTCGAATTTTCTTGTCCAGCCTAGGTCCTAGCGAGAACTCCCTAGCTCCAGCGCCCGCGTTGTTTCCCAAGCTCCACGCATCCTTCAGGTCACAGGCAAATTTATCGAGCAGCTCGCTCACGGGCTTGCCGAGTAAGGACTCCAACACAGGGGCTGCGCCGAGGCCGGACTGCAGCTCGGGGTCTCCCTCACGCTGACTTCTGCCAGGGCATGCAGCACAGCCGGCTCCCGCCGGGCTTGGGCCGCGCCCCGGCGGCCCGGGCGCGGCATCCCGGGGGCAGCCGGGGGCAGCCGGGCCGGGGGGCTCCGTCCTCCGCTTTTTGGGCTGCCGCGGGCACGGGCTGCTCTTCTGGAGCAACCCAGCCCGCGTGTCCCCGAGGAAGAGCTCGGGCGCCTCGAGCTCCGTCACCACGAAGTCCCCCGGAGAGTTTTTGATGGTGCCGCGGAAGCCGGTGTGCTCGGTCAGGTGACTAAAGGAGGCCAGCATGGCTGCGGCCTTCCCCGCTCCCGGCCAGACCCGCCGCACCTGCCACGCCAGAGAGGAAGGAGGGAGACGGGCGGAATAGAATCAACTGCTACAAAAAAGGCTGCTGAAAGGCGGGGAGGGAGGCTGGCAGGCAGGGATAGATGGATGGATGCAGGGACGCAGGCAGGGAGAGAGGCAGGCACAGACAGACAGAGAGACAGAGACAGGGCCCTCAGAAGTCGCCGCCAGGGGGCGCCACGGCCGTCTCCTCCTCCCATCCAAGGGGCCAAGGACGTTACCAAGTTCCCCGGGCACGCGGGGAAAGAGAACGAGGCAACGAACCCCCCCCCCGGCGGCCGGACATGGGGCGTGCCGGGGGCGGGGCACCTTTGGGCCGCCTATGGGAGAGCCAGGCGGGAGAGCGCTTCCGCTTTGTGACGTCACAGCACC
>VZTG01010150.1:1176829-1210536 GCA_013397845.1 Melanocharis versteri
TACGGGCTCGTGAGGCGGCTGGCGGAGTTCATCGACCCGCAGGAAGGGTGGAAGAAGCTTGCGGTGGATATAACCAACCCGTCCGGTGAAAGCAGATACAGCCAAGTGCATATCAGGTCCTACATAAAAGTCCCGTAACGTAAATTCGTGCATTACCCGTTCACCGTAAATACCTTGTTAAGCCCGTTTTCCATCCCATTACTGTAACTTGCTGCTCTTTGAGTGCCGGTGGGCACTTGCGTCTTACAGCCCCATTTCCTTGGGGAGCTCAAGGTAATTACTCCTAATTGTTCTGCAGCTCAGGTTTTAGGCAAGCCCCAGAAAATTGACTAAGGAAATTAGGATTAATTAGAGCTACAGATATAGGTATTTTTAGCAATACAGCACAGGCTGCATAACTTTCTGTACCCAAAAGACTAGTAGACATTGATGTTACTGTGCCCAAGAGACAGCTGGACTGTAACGCCTAATTCACTGTTCCCAAGAAAATGCTCCACAAATGTGGGGAGCCCGAGGCCTAAAACCAGCAAGTTTACTCGAGAAGTAATGCTCACAATATTTTATGAGCACTCATTGCTTGAAGGGCTTTTTGAATCCTTGTTGAAGCTGTTTTGAAGATTATGAGATTTTTAGATGCTGTATATATCACCTTGGGTTTCCAGTCTTTTCCAGTAATGGTGGTATTAAATCTTTGTTTGTTTTTCAATAATACTATTAGATCAGTCAGAATACTGGATCTCATTTTCTTCTTAATACCGGTCTCAAAATATTCAAATGGAGTGTGAATGCTAAATGGATGCAAAACAATTATTTTTCCATTTGATCTGGGTCTGACTTACTCTGTCTTTGTTAGTCTGAGGTGTCAGTATATTATGGATCCTGGACAAACTGCTGAAGCCATGTATGTGTGTTTTTTCCCACATTTTGCATGTTTTCCCCCTGATTTTGAATGTGTTTATGGTTTTTTTGGCTGTATTTTCAGAAGATTTGTGATTTTTGCGGTACATTCACAATTTTTTTTCAATGTGGATTTTTTTTTGTCATTTACTTTTAATATCTTTCTCTTCATGTTTCTTGAGGTCACTTTTTTTTTTAACATTGGTCTTAATTTTTCTTTTAAGGAGATTTGAGGCATTTGTACAAATGGGAAAGAGCCCCACATGTGAATTGCTTTATGACTGGGGAACCACAAACTGTACGGTTGCTGATCTTGTGGATCTCCTGATTAGGAATCAATTCCTAGCCCCAGCAAGCCTTTTGCTTCCAGGTAACTGTTGCTCTTGTACATTTTGAACCGTGTTCTCAGTTTTCTAAGATGCTAAACAGCTTCACACTAACTTGAAAATCAGAAAGGGTTGTGTTAAAATAATCCAAAGTGATTATATTTTCCACTTTCTATCACTTGTAGTAACAGCCTAAATAAAAGTGCTGGAGTTTACACATGGTGGCAGAATATAACCTTGTGATACTTATGTGTCTCCTAATTTTCAAAAATACTGGCATTAATATTACTTAGTTTTTTTCTGGTTCCTAATGTAGTTAACACTTTTTCTAAATTCCCTTTTCAGAAGCTGTAAGGATGCCACAAGAAGTCACATTACCTCTTTCTTCACAGGAAACCTTGCCCATACATGAGAAACAACTACCTGTACAGGAAAAAGAAGTGGCATCTGTAAAGCCTGTTTTAGCTCAGAGTACTGAGAAGCAACATTCAGATTCTTCCTACTTAAGTGAAGAAAACAGCAGCTCACAGTCCAATAACACAGGTAGACACTTACTTTGGTAGAATTCAGTGCTGTTTTGTGGCTGATCTGTCCTTCACCCCATGTGAAATAAATCCTAGCGGTGCATGAGAGTGATGACTCTGTTCATGTCATGGTGATGCATCTGTGGGAAATAGCATCTTGCATCTTGCCAATAAGTCACCTACTTTGAGGGAAAACTCATCTGTTAATTAAATTGCAATTCCTTTTATGCCGCACATAATCCTGTTGCCCTTTTCCAATATTTATTTTATAGACTGTTCAGCATCTTCTGCTTTAAAACTGGATTTTGTATGTCGGAAATTACTAAGAATGCTGGAGAAAAGATGACTAAAGAAGGCATTTTAGGACAGTGTGTGGTTGGTCTGTTCCTTCCTAAGGGTCCACTTTTGGGTTGCTACCAGAAACATGATGTAATCTTGGTGTATTTTTTATATATAAGGCAGTGTGGCTCTCTCTGTGATCTGCTACACGTTTAATTTCTACTACCTGTATTATGAGTATGAATCAAAAATACAATCAGATGTATGCTACAGTGCTAGCTGTGAAGGAAGTTATGCATAGCTAATTATATATGTTTATCTCCCTTCCTTTTGTTTTTCTGATATCTTCATCACAGAGTTGGAAGTAGGGCTCCACTGTGTCAGATTTTGTGTGGTAGCAAGTTTTTGTATTAAGAGAACTGAAACAGAAAACCTTGTTCCTTAAGTGAAAAAATAGTTTTGTGCTAAATGTCAATGTCTTTCAGATTTCCAGAATTTTTTGTTTCATGACTTGGAAAGCATTACAAATAATTTTGATGCCCGACCAGAATCAGCTGGAGGTAATAAACTGGGAGAAGGTGGCTTTGGCATTGTGTTCAAAGGCTACATCAATGGCAGAAACGTGGCTGTCAAGAAGCTCATTGCTGTGAGTTGTCCTGGGAATTTTTCATTTTAATGACTGTGTACTTTATAGTATAGACTTGTTTATCTTGTTTATTGTGGAAAGTGTTGAATGATACATTTCAAAAAGTGTTGTCACCATGTTACACGTTAGATGGGTTGAGAACCTTATCCTTAGTCCCATCAGTGCTGTGAGTCGACACAGTCACGGGAGATAATTCTTGCCTTCTCTGTAGCTCTCCTTTGAGGGGCTCAGGCAAGTTGTTGGGAAGAGCAGAGTGCTCCCCAAGTTGTTTCCCACCCCCCTCAAGAAGTGGCAGAAGAGAAGGGATCCTAAGGAGGTTTCCATTTCAGATTAGGATGGCAAAGATTCACAAGCTAAATAGGTGTTGTCACAGAATTTTAGTCTTCATAACCATTGTTTTGTGTGAATAATGAATTTTGTAATGAGTTAGTGCTATTAGAGGGTAACTGCAGTGAATGGAGTAAGTTGGTGGCTGCTGAAACTAGATCCACTTGTCGAGTTATACAGTGTTCCGAGGAATTTAAAGTTGTGTTCTGATACTCTATTTTTGAACTGAGTAGAAGGTGTATTGTGAACAGTTAACTAAGACAGGCTTACAATTCTTTTTTTTTTTTAATGAACAACTGTGCATTTTATTATGAACCAATGATGTTAGTGTCAAATCTTCTTATAGATGGTCGATGTTAGTGTTCAGGACTTGAAACAGCAGTTTGAGCAAGAAATAAACATAATGGCAAAGTGAGTACATCGTTATACAATTTTTGTCTTTCTAATAATGATTTGCATGTTAACTGAAAATGTTTCTTATACAACACAATCACATTTTGTTTGTTTTAAAGCATCACTACACAAACCTGGCTTTGTGCAGTAGAGGTGAAACAAGTAATTGGGAATCAAGTTCCCTCTGCCTTGTATTTTTCTCAGATGTTGAGAGTCTTTCAGAGCACAAATGAAGATTTTTTTTTTCTTTTTTTTTTGCTATAGGTGTCAGCATGAAAATTTAGTAGAATTACTTGGTTTCTCAAGTGATGGTGCTCAGCCATGTCTGGTGTATGAATACATGCCCAACGGTTCATTGCTTGACAGACTTGCTTGTCTGGTAAGTGAAATCTTTTCTAGCTTCCAATTGCCTTACTTTGCTAACATACAGGAATCTGTGGAACGTCTTTCAAATGGAACTGAACTGTGACGGCCAAATGATGTTTTACTACTTTCTTCTTGCGTTCTTATAACAAGTATTCTTCCAATAAGATTTCATACAAACATTTTAGATAGATTAAAGTCAAATCTGGCTGACAATACACATTTTGTGTAAATGCTCCTGATTTAATCAAATGGTGTATCTTCTAGCCTTGGCCTTACATAAATATGAAGTTGCTTTGGTTTGGTGAGGCAACTCTGTGTATCGAGAGTAAGCCAGACTAAAGATAGTAGATTAGTGTTGTGTTAGTTTGTTGAAGGAGTTCAAACAGTCTACTTTATACTAAGCAAATGCAGCTTCTGAGGCTGTCATCTGGTGAACATTTTAAATTGGTGATACTTCAGCCTTTCATGTACCCAGGCCTAAAATGTTGGGCTTGCTTTTTTTTCTGTACTGATCATCTTGTTGTACTGGTTCAAGCATCTATTAGTTGGAGAAGGATCTGGATTAGGGAACTGATCAGGCTGATAAAATAATACTTGGTGGAAAAATACTTAATTTTCACCTGGAGACGTTTCCTTTGTAGGGCTGCACAAATACTTATGCCCCAGTGGGAAAGGAGTGGTGCTATGGTGAGAATGAGTAGCAGTGCCTGGGGAAAGGACTAGCTCTGTTTGGTATCACTGTTGTCTCAGTTGAGATTGATTCATTTGCTTGCATACACTGCTACATGTGCAATTATTTTATTTTTTTAACTGAATCAGTGCAGAAGAGAGACTAAGTCTTACCTAAGGACAGTGCAAGTTTATCTGTAGAAATGAGCAGTGTTTAACAAGGATGTATATGAAAACATTCATCCATGTAACTGGCCGTTATCATCCAGTGAGCTTAAAAGATTGGTGATAATTGAAAGCTAAAGGAGAAATAACAGAATCCTTTACAAGGAAGAGACAAATTTATGACATAAATCAAGGAATCTAAATCAGAATCTATAAATCAGAAAGAATCTTTTTCTGATAAGATCAGATAGGTGAGTAATGTACTTATTTGAATATGTGTTCTTGCTGATAACTTCATTTCGTGACTTCACTGGATGTGTTTGATGCACGGACTCTTGCCTGTGTCATCTTTGTGTCTGGATGTTGAGCAGGCGAGGGAGGTGGTAGAATGGTGAGATACTGTAATCCACTTCCCTGGGACACTGACAAGATCAAGAAATGGTTTTAAAATATAGGTGTCCTTACTGCTAAGGTTTAGTTAGTAGCATGAATGAAGCTAAACTCTTGAGAAATCCAAAACCACTGGAAGACTGGCTTTTCATTGTTAGTAAAAGCTGTGGGTTGCTTTGAATTATTTGCTTAGGGTTGAAGGCTCTAGTATCAGTGCCAGTACGAAGTGTGAGTTGCAGTAGATACAGCTAGGTCTTTGCAGAGCAGCTGGCCTTGGAGGGTCAGAGTCAAACATTAACCAAGAACATTTTTTGCAACTGACAACTTAAACTAAGGCAAAATGCAGGGAAAGAATGTAATGTGACAAAGGCATGTATTTCTGCCCAAGTCAATTAAGAAATGTATGCTGGTAGTATTTTTAATCATCTACTTGAAAACAACAAAACATAGCAAGAAGTCACTTTTGGATTGTGGGGTTTTTGTATATTTGTTTTGGTTTATGTGAGCATATATATATTTCAGATTTTTACTTGCCTTTCTCTCTTCTTAATCAAGGATGAAACTCCACCGATTCCTTGGAATATAAGATGTAAAATTGTTCAAGGTACAGCAAATGGCATCAACTTTTTGCATGAAAATAATCATATTCACAGAGATATTAAAAGGTAAAAGCTGCAGACTGTTGCTGGCTGCCTTTTCACTTTTTCATTTTTCTTTTTTTCTTTTTCCTGTTTCCTGTGTTAAAGTAATTTTAGAGAGAACAAACTGCAAAAAGCATTGCTTCAGTCAAGGGCACAATATTCTGCAAGTGACATCCATCACCACCACCTTGTCTGTGCCACAAGGACATGACCAGTGCAGACTTCTAAAGATAATTACGGGGCTAGAACCATAGAATTGCTTAGGGTGGAAAAGAGCTTTTAGATGATCAAGTCCAACCATTAACCCAGCACTGCCATGTCCACAGGTGCCACACCTACATGTCTTTTAAATATCTCCAGGGCTGGTGACTCTGCCACTTTCCTGGGCAGCCTCTTTCACTGCTTCACCACCCTTTTGGTAAAGAAATTTTTCCTAACACCTAATTTGCACCTCCTGTGGCACAACTTGAGGCCATTTCCTCTTGTCCTATTACTTGCTACTTGGGAGAGGGGACTGACCCACACCTGGCTCCAGCCTCCTGTCAGGCAGTTGTAGAGAGTGATAAGGTCTCCCCTGAGCCTCCTTTTCTGCCAGCTCCCTCAGCTGCTGGACAGCTTTCCAGCTGTGAGATTTTGCATTGTAATTGTAATTTGTGTTATAAATGTAATGTGGAAATTGTTATTTGTATCATAATCTGTTACTTTCAAATAGTTATTTGAGTGCCATGAGAACACACAAAGTTCTGTTCTTTAACACCTGCTTCGAATGAAGTAGCTGCTGTTGAAGAACAATTAATTTTTAAATAGGGAATTTTTCAGATAAAAATGCACCTTTTTTCCTTTTCCTAGGATACTTCTTCAGAGTGTTTCCTTTGATTTACTCCTCTTTTTTATGAATACAGTAAAATTACTTCAGTCAGGTTAATGAAATTCAGAGTTCTTCAATGATAATGAATGTTCATTGTTTGTTATACGAGAGTTTTTTTCTATGGATATCAGAACTCAGAAAAGGTGAGGGTTTTGTTGTAGAGTTTGGTTTTTTTTTTTCTGGTGGTGGTGGTGTTGTTTCCCCATTCCTGCTACAGCTTATTGTATTGGTTTTTTTAAAAAGCAGCCCAAATCTTTGAAGAAAAGCCCCGAATGCCTTACTCCTTCTGAGGGTTAAGAAGGAGCAACTGACCAATTGGGTGTCACGGATGAATGTTTCAGTAGCTTTCTGGTTTCTGGCAACTTGGCTAAATACAGGCAGCTTCAGTTTTGTGACCTTTCAGCTTGTGGGGAACAAGCTTTTGCTTCAGCTGCCTCATGTATGTGCTTGCTGCTTTGACAGTTTGTTTCTTCTTTCTTCCCTGCTTAAGCCTCTGGAGAAGTGTAATGACTGGAAGGGATGCACTTTTTTACCTTACACTGCCTCTACCCTTCTAACTGCTGTGAGTTGATTGATCATATTAGAGACTTGGGTTTGGGGTTTTTTTTTGTTTGGATAACATTTTGCAACTTGTCAATAAATTTGATTGGTTCTATCAATAGTGCTGCCACTCCCAGATAACACTTAGATGAAGAGACATCTAAGGAGATTATCTTCAGTCTTCATTTTGCTGTGACATGTGGAGACCATTTGTAAACACACAAGTCCTAGAACAGCTTCTCTAGGCAAGAGGGGACATGATTTAATGGGTGTTCTCGCAGTTGTTCATAGTTTTTTGGATTGGTTATGCCAAGGAAATAGTTCATTTCTCTTTTGAAGTTTGAAAGTTGCAGTAAAAGTTGCATTTGTTGTGCTCTTTGTGGTTTATCCAATAAAATGACCATTCTTTGGACTTGGCTCAAGTTGATAAGAAGCTGAGATTTTTGAAGTTCTCATCTTGTTCTCTTTTTTTTTAAGAAATTGAGCTTTAAACAGGAGATCAGTTGGTGGATGATGCCTTGACAAGTGTTTGGCCTTTTGTAATTGTCATATCTATCATTATTTACAGCAGTTCTAACATCAAGTGATCCATTGTAACTTACAGCTGTGTTAATTTTGTTAAGGTTTGGTGAACAAGAACAGGAAGTTAGAATTATTACTTTCTAGTGTTATACGTTGTATCAGGCTATGGTGGCTTTCTTACAGTTCTGTTAAGGGGATCAGAAAATGAGGATTACATAAATATTAAATCAAGTTATTTTAAAATGGTTCTAAGTGGTACAAGTTTAAAACCAGTAGATTTCTGCTGTAATTCATCCCACTGAGTATTTTATGAAAGTGTTAAGGACTTTGAGATGAGCCTCATTTTTCAAGGTTGCTTTTTTTTAAGGAAAATAAAAGCTGGAGGTCAAGTGAAAACACAGCACATACATTATTCTACATTTTCTGGTTTTCTTTCAAGACAAGAATAAGAGTTTTATTATTCATTAGGCACATGAATTTGTCATGGTTGACATAGTATTAGGTAATAGGTGTAAAAAAAACCAGCTTTTGTTAGTTCTGAGCAGAGATTTAGACTATAAGAATTAAACTGTGATCCAGTACAAGTCGATCAGAGCTAAGTATTCTGTATTGTCCCTCTTATAGCCAAACCATAAGTGTAACATAATTGGTCTGTTATAAGAAAGTTTTGTATTTCTAAGGTTTGGGCGTAGGGGGAGTGTCTAGTTTTTTTCCTTGTGTTTTGTTGTTTTGCCTTTTATTTTGCATGTGTGCATGCACACACAAGAAAAAACATGGATGGATCTTGCAGTCAGTTCTTCATTTATTTAGAGGAATGAATTTTGAAATGGAGCAACTTCCAACAAAACTAAATTTACGTAACTTGTTATATGAATAATGTGTAAATATCTTAGCTTTCAAGATAGTCAAAATAGCAGTTTGCATTTGGTTACTAAAGAATTATTAGTCTGTCATAAAACCTATTTACTGTACTGTTTGGAAAAATCTCTTTTCTTTTTTGTTTCTTCCCCTCCCTCCCCTCTCCACCAGTGCAAATATCTTACTAACTGATACATATGTGCCCAAAATTTCTGACTTTGGCCTTGCAAGAGCATCTGTAACATTCACACAGACAATCATGACTGAAAGAATTGTTGGGACAGCAGCCTATATGGCACCTGAAGCTCTGCGAGGAGAGATAACACCTAAATCTGATATCTTCAGTTTTGGAGTAGTAAGTAGAATGTGGGCAGCAGTATATGACTTCTTTTGTAAATGATAAAAGTGCACAAAATCAAGAGTACCTGAAATTAGATAATTACTCTGGTCTGTAATTTTTATTTTTCCCAATAGATATTTTCTTAAGATGGTGTTTCTAAACTTTAATTGTTTTAAAATCATTTGAATATGTTGATTTGCTGTGTGAAAGACCAGAGAAGAATAATATTCCAAGTTCTAGCTAAATGTAGTTTGAAGTGCTGTGGAACATATGTTTCTGCTTGCATGGTATTGCACAAAAGTGTAACTCAGGCTGAAAAAGAAAATTCAAGAAAATGCTCCAAAATTATTGTGTTTTACTATATTTAGCACCAAAAATACAATGTCCATGTTGGATTTGCCTTAGAGCTGAGTACAAAAAAGACATGAGCTTAATATTCGGAAGAATAATGAATCCATTCTGAATAGATCCAAGACCCTACTCACTACTGACCACTCCCTTCACAGCATTTAGTTTCATGGGAAGGTAGGCCCAACACTATGAATAGTTTGGAAATCCTTCAGTCTTGCTGTGAAGGAACACCATGTAGGGTGAGAATAACTTGTGTTGAAATTTGTAAGCCAAACTGCTAATAACAGTTAATGAAAAAAAAGGTAGGAACAAAACCAATGAATTGTATAGAAAATCTTTGGACAAACAGATCCTAGGAGTATTTGCTGATAGGCTGGAGGTCATGCTCCTTTTTACAAATCATGTATATGCTAAGAGTTATTCTGTGCTTCATTTTCTCTTGTGATTTTTCTTCCTTCTAGATCTTACTAGAAATAATAACGGGTCTTCCTCCAGTAAATGAAAACCGGGAGCCACAGTTGCTGGTATGTTCTTTGTGCTCTCTCCTCCCCTCTTGCTGCTCCAGGATCACTTTATATGAAATCATAGTCACTTGAGAGGTTCTGAGACAACGAGTTAGCCATCAAATAATAGCCATCAAAATACGTAGTTGTGAAAACAGCTTTCATGTCAGTCTTTGTCTTAGAAGTGAGGCTGAGACTCTTATCTCTTGGCTGGTAGATTTGTTCAGCCCTCAAGGTTGTCAGCTTCTAATCTGATACTGGAATTCTTTGTTTTGGTACTGCTTCTTATTGTAATACCATTGTACTCTATTAGCATACTCCCACATCCCCTGATAATTCCTCATTCCCTGAAACACTGTTCATCTCAGTTGTTTCTTTATGGTTCTGTGTCAATTTCCATCTTCTTCAACTTTACTAACAATTTGCAAGTACCTTATGTTTTTAACCTTTGTGAAGTTTGAAATATAAGGGCTTTTTTGCAGAGCAAGAGGTGGGTTGAATTTTCTTTTCTTTACTATTCCGTTAGTAATTCAGTCTGCTGATTAGGAAACTCTCACTCAGAGCTCACTCTCTTGAATTAAAAACCTCGAAAGACTCTTCATAATTTAGCCTTTCATGTAGCTTAAAATTAAGTTCTGAACTACTTAATCCAAGGTTTTCCTAGAATACTTTTTTCATAAAGACTAATTTATTTATTAAGTATGAAATAGCATTGAGGTCTGGATTGATTTTGTTCCATACTGTTTGCAGGAGTATACATCACTTTCTTTCACATCTTTAGGAATACCTGTGTATTATTAATAGACTTTTTTTTGTCCTTCTAAGTTCTGTCTTCTGGAGTAGCATAATGATTATCATACTGAGTTTGTAAACACCTTGGAGAACTCTGGTTTTTTGAAGTGGGCTTTTTCAGAGACAGGATCTAATAAGAAATATGACTGGTATAGTTTATCTTTGTAATGTACTTTTGGGACCATAAAGAGAATGGTCAGTGTAAGATCATGGCATCCTTAGCTTGAAAGGAAAATTTTGAGGTAGTTCAATGTTGGTCAGCAATTTCAGGCTGACCCATAGAGGAAGGCAGAAGATCTGCCTCTACTCATTGCCTCTTATTTTCTCATTTATGCTTCCTCAAAAGATATGTGTGATTACAGATAACCCATTTCAAGTGTGTTGGAACTGAGGACTTTTGGACTAAACCAGTTAGATTTAAAATTTGATTTCAGACTACAAGTTTCCAGTGGATACAGCAGCCACTGAGACTGGAGACAGAAGTTTAGTTTACAGACAGACATTCATTTACAGAAAGAGGCTTTATAAAAATGATTAAAAAATTATACCAATTTAAGCTTCCATATTTGTGGGTTATTGAGTAAACATAAGATACTTTGTTGATTGTGCATCTTATCTTACAAAAGAAACAACACTAGAAAACTGAGCCTTGAAGTGGGAGAAAGTTAATCTGTATGATACAGCTTAAAGAAATTTGCTTTATGATATTGTGGTAATTAAAATGATATATAATAAAGTAATTAATAAATTAATAAAAATTATAGTTTATTTATACTCTCACAAGCCGTTCAGATACTTACAATGTTATCTGCTTGTTGGTTCAAATTCTCTTGTAGTTAAGTATAAAAGATGAAATTGAGGATGAGGAAGCAACTATTGAGGATTATGTTGATGAAAAGATGAGTGACTGGGATGTACCTTCAATTCATAAAATGTATTCAATTGCTGATCGGTGTCTGAATGACAAAAAAAACAGAAGGCCAGACATTAAGATGGTACGTAGTCTTTCAGATAAAAGGGTTATTTTGGGTGAGAGTTTGTGTCTGTGTGTCCCCTGCATGTGGTTACAGTATCAATTATATTTTTCTCTGTTCTCTTACAGGTCCAACAGCAGCTCCAAGAGATAAAAACTTGATAATGTGTTTCTTCTGATACACCAGTGTTTCTGCAATGGAGACAACAGTACCAAATATGAAATTAGTATTTAGTGCAACATCATCAGCTGTTCTGCTTTCCAGAACTTTCTGGACACATGTAAGGTGAGCTGTTGGCCTGTCAGCAGCTCTTCCACATATCCTTAGCCACTGGGCCCTTAACATAAGAAAACTCTTTTTTGTATTAACAAATTGCAGTGCTGGTACATCATCTTCTCCTGCAGCTTTTTAATGCATTTCCATATTAGAATCTATTTGATTCTTTTTATTTCCAAATATCAAGTATGTCTGCTGCAAAGGCATATGACTATAACAGGGCAGAATGTTTTTTCTGTAACTTGCTTTCTTGATCAGGTGTACTAGACCTTTGTCTACTGAAGACAAAACCATTTAATAGCTGTAATGGTTCTTAATGTTGTCTTTTTGGAAAATGACAATAGTTTTACCCATTTAAAACAAGTTTCTACTTAATATTTCAGCTTGAGAGTTCATATTAGCGTGAATGGTCTGGTAGAGTTAGTGAATGTGATTATTATCAAACGGTTTTCTTGGCGTTAGTTTAAGTCAAATAAATGCTGCAAGACATTTTCTAGGTTGTTTTTTCCTTTCAGGGATTCCCAAGCAAAATAGTTATCTTGCTGTGCAGATGCATTTGCACTTGCAAATGCTTTCTTAGAGTGAACTCTGTGATGACAAACCATTTAATTTTTATTCACAGGAAGACTCTTAGCTACTTTGACTATTTTAGGAGGATTTATTTTTAGTACTTTAGGAGATGATTCCATATGGATTATAAATACAGATGGTTGCTTTTCTTAAAGGGGTCAGAATAATGATGTGAAGACCAATTCTGCATTTTACTTTGTCAAATAATTAAGCTATTTTTAATATATATATGTATGTGTATTAACTAAATACAAAAATAGACTTCTGAAAGTATAACATGGAAAGCTTTTTAAAATAGAAACATTGACAGATCAAAGCAGACTAAAAATGGAATGAAAGTGACTAATAAGATTCCAGATACTTTGGACTAAGTATGAACATATTACCATTGTAAATGGAAGATGTTATTTTCATATAAACTCATTTTGCACCTCATGAACTTTCTTAATAGCTTAGGGATAGGAAAATAGTCTGGCCTACAGTTAAATTTGAAATTGTGTGATTATGTGTGACTTCATTCAGCAATATATATTGTGTTGTAGGAAGCATGTGATTTCGAATGTATTGAGATGATTAGATTTCTGGTGATTAACTCATTTTGTATTGCCTTTTCAAACTGCTAGCTTAGTTTAGAAAAAAGGATCTACCTAATGGCTTCTAGCTTTTTTGACTATAAATTGTAAAAAACTGTTACCATAAATAAAAACTCTGCATTATTACCTCTTTCTGCTATTAAAACTTTGAGCCTTGGAAATAATCATCATATTATGTTGCTTGCATTTCTGTTAGTAACGTTATGGTAACCTCACTGCATGGAATAAA
Source organism: Melanocharis versteri (assembly GCA_013397845.1). Lineage (NCBI taxonomy): Eukaryota > Metazoa > Chordata > Aves > Passeriformes > Melanocharitidae > Melanocharis > Melanocharis versteri. The sequence goes on from VZTG01010150.1 coordinate 1,189,869, forward strand.
GCTGTACAGCTCTGAACCTTGCCTTGTGGAGAAAAAAGCTGCTATAAAGCTAAATCAGAATAAAATCTGCTGAAGCCATTCTTCAGTTTTAAGCATCTCCAGCTGTTGTGTGAAGGTTTCTTATTAGATCAGATCTGCTTTTTACTATTCCCTGGAGCTGGAATACATCCATGGTGTTGTCCAGAAGTGTGTTTGCTGTAGCAACTCCCGGGTCAGCTCTGTTCACCTCTGGTGTGGTATAACATTTTTGTTCATGCACCAACTGTGATATTCTTCAGTGTTAGGAGAATCTCAGCTACAAGCATGTGAGTTCTTGCCCTGTCATACTGGAACGTTACTATTTGCAGTGCTGCTCTCAGCAGTGAGGTTTTGGCTGTAGTTTTCCATTCCTCACTGAAAATGAAGCATGTTAGCTACCATTTCATACAATTCAGAAAAAAGTTTTGAACTTCTTTAGTGAATGAAAATATGAGGGGTTAATTGGGTAAAACTAGCTAACTTAGGTGGCAGCTATTTTTTTTAAATACACAGAGGGCAAGGAGAAGGAACTTCCCTTTCCCACCCCAGATTTTTTTTGAGGTCTTCATACAGTAAAGTTAACATCTATAGACACTAAGAGAGGATAAGAGTAGCTGACTTCAGTTTCCTTTGTTCCCTGCAAAAACATTAAATTGTCCTAGAACACATACACTTCTTTGTGTTATTTACTATATTAAGGCTTTCTAGGACACAAATCAGTAACTTGAGTCATTCATGATATTTTTTTATGGGATGATCTGTTTTCATAGAACTGGAGCTGAGAGAAATCCAGTACAGTTCCTGGTGGGTGAAGAGAGCTCCACAGGGGGCAGAGATTGGGCTAATCTGGCCGGCCTACATCCTGTCTCAGCAGGGAAGATGCCATGGAGGGCAACTGAGGATCACTATGCTCAGGGAGAGTGCCAACCCTTTTGCATGTTAAGGATCTAAGAACTGTAACATAAAGCAATTTAGTCACCCAGAGAAGGACGGATGAATGAAAAATAGCAAGAGTGATTTACTGCAATTCCACTATTAGAAAGCAATAGCAAGATTAAAGCAAATTATAATGATCCAAAGGAAATTGCCTTTTTAAGAGATCTTCATAGGGATGGCAACAGTTCTCCCCTTGGCCACAGCAGGAGTAACAGAATGGCTGTTAGGAGCCAGAGCAGAGGTGTCCGCACAGCCCTCAGGCTGGGATGAGCCATAAGTGGCTGCTGAGGAACAAAAGCAAGAACAGGTTATGTATCTAGAGATACTGCATTGGAATACGATGGCTCTGTAAAGTTTGCAACTCAGTAACTTTGAAACTTAAGTTAATAAGACTCTACTATAAATTTTCTTTGATCAGTTTGTCCAGTTGCCTTCTGAGCCAACACACCAGACACAGAACTTCATATTACTGAAATGGGAAATGCCTCCTCTTTATATTTGGGTGTTCTAGCTGGGACTTTATTTACCAGCCACAGACCAAAAGGCAAATAAAATTGCTTCTGATATTCATGGTTACAAAGAGGCTTAGCCTATTCCCTCCTCATACCTTATGCCTGTTCCTCTTACAGCTCTGACTGTAGACAGCATTTGGCATTAAAATTATTCCCTGCAATCCTGGTTCACATCTTCAAAATTTTCTTCTTTCAATTATAAAATTGCTGCATCACAAATACTTCCCCATGGAGATGTGTTGGCAGGACAATTAAGAGAAAAGCCAAACCAGTAAATGTTCTTTTCATCTTGAACTTTCAGGGCAACAGGAGGTCTTCAAGCAAATTATTTTCAGTTTAGACAAAAAAAGTGTTAATGGAACAACATAACTTGAGTAGTTTCATTATAGTAGTTCATGCTGAGCAAGTAAGAACAGGTAGAACCGTTAAATCAGCAGTCAACTACTTCAGCATTTTAAAAGGATAGAAGAACTTTTTGAAGGGGCTTATTACTGAAAGCACAAAAACCTCAAGAGAAGAACACTCTTGGATCCTGCTATGGAGCCCTCAGTGCTGCTCCCATAAAGCAATGGGAAAGTAGCTGTTTCTAACATTGTTATTTTTCTCCAATAGCAAAAGCCAGGAATTCTGTTTCTGCTCACCTCCCTTCTTACACCCTGCAGACACTTTCTAGTCCCATAGGAACTGCCTATTACACATCCTGATGTTAGAATATAGATCTTCATTAAAGAGACTATGAAATGATTCGGACAACACCAAGCTAAAGCATCAATCTTTATTTATAAAGTAAATTACAAAATAGATAAGGTAAACTTAGTAAATTTTAGCATCTGAAGGTGGCTTTCATTGAATACATAAACACACTGATAAACAAAATTTTTGATTTACAGTGTCTATCTGAGCAACAGAGCGATTTTTACCTTGATTACTTTAACCTTTGATAGGAGTGTTTTAAAAGATCAAGATCTCTCTACCTTGCAACATAAACATTTATTAAATAATTACCTGTCCTGTTAATTAACTGTTTAATAGCTTATGAGTTAACTGCAAGCAGCTGCATTGTTTTTGGGCTTTATGAAGGCCAACAACAATTTGAATGGACACTTTCAATTATTTAATGACCAGAGACAGTTAAAGGAGCAACTTTGATTAATGCCCACATTTTGTGCTGGCTCTGAACATTCACGAAAAGAAGTAGAGGCAAGTATGTAGATGTAAACGTGATAGATCATACAAAAATAACAGATACTTATTGCTGTCAGGAGAATAGCTACAAGAGGCCTGGAGAGGCAGCCAGCAGTGCAAGACTTCATACTATTCTCTTTTTGAGGAAAGGTGAAGGGGAGACATGCTCAGGACATGACTGACTGCTGGCTAGGCAGGGTACGTACATCACATATAATTTTTTCACGTAAGGTAATTTGCAATGCCTGGTTTGGGCTGAACTCTAAAGCAGCTCATCGTAAACACTCTTGCATAATCACTTAACCAGCTCTCATCATCCTCCAGATTAAGTTTTCCATCTTCTATCCTCATCTACCTAGGGCAGGATTACAAAAAAACAAAAAAAACAAAAAAACACAAAAAACAAAACCAAACCAACAAAAATAACAGGGATAAAAACCCCAAAACAAACATCCAACAAAACCCCCACAACATGCACACAACCATATCAGGTCAAACTGTTCATCATTTAAAACACTTAGTATTAAAAAGCTGAACTTTACTGGCTCAAGAAAGTGTAAAGATGTATGTGCACTCTTGCTACGGCTGGCACAAGGGCAGGAATACTAAATTCAAACAACAGTCTAGCAGTAATTTTTAAATGCTACACTCCTTAAAACCAAACCAAAACAAAAACTCTAAAGTGAATTAGGTGTGTTGCCAATATTCGGAGTTAATCTAAAAATACATTTAATTACAGTGTACAATGAGCTGCACACACAGTAACCATATTTGAAAAACAATGACACATGCCTGACACATGGTATAGAAGAAACACTTCAAAGACCAGCTCCTTACCGTAGAGAGAGAAGGCAAGAGGCAGGAAAAGAACACAAGGACTAAGGGCAAGCAGGAGATTAGCCGAGGATCAAGAGCTATTGAATTGGACTGATGTAGTGTGTAAAATTAAATTAAAAAAAGCTGAAGTGTCAAATTTCTGCTGCATATAAAAAACCCACAGTAAAACCAACTATTGCAACCGTCACATTATATAGTGCAATCTCAAATGTCAATAGCAAGCTAGTATCGCCAAACAAAATAATAGATAAGATAAAACTATTTTTTTTGTCAGGAACTACTAGTGTCAAAACATTATTCCCTACAAAACTAGGTTAAAACCCATCTTACACCAGGTAAACACATGATTCAGCTCAGTATATCCAGCAGCTATGAAAATATCCAATGAACCATGGCTGGTAACTCCCATGTAGTTTAAAAAACCCAAACCAACAAAACTCAAAAACCACAAAGTTCACTTACAAGACACTAAAAAGCAAGTCCTCACTGAGAATATAATCTATTCACCAGTATTTGCTTCATTACACAGTTTTAAATATTTAAGGTCATCCGATACTTGATTTCCACATCTAATTCTTCCTCAATCCATTTATTAAAATAATCTATTTTTCCTCTTCCTGTTAAATACATTACTTACAGTTCAATCAAGTTTAGACTATTCTGGCTGATTTTAGTATTTTGAAGAAGGGAAGAAAGGAGGAAAAACCCTCCAAAATCCTAACTAGGTGCTTGCTGCCAGCAGTTATTCAAGACCTAGCTGGATTTAAATTACAGATGTAAGTTACTATTGAAGTTCAAACATTTAGAAAAACTAATTTTCAGAATACCTTGAAAGTCAAAATTGCAGTTGATAGTGAAAACACACTAGGACCTCATGGATAACTCACTCTTATGAAGCAAGACTATTTCAATTTTTACTGAACTTACACATTTTTAGATCCAAGTGCACAGATAATTATTTATTAGATACTTTAGGCATATTGCTCTGAAAGCAGCTCCATAATCTATTGAGTATACTAACTCATGCACTTTTAATCACCTTTTACTTGGTCATTCAGTACCTAATATTTAACGCTTACAAGTGATACAGAAGTCTGGAAAAGCTATGGTGGTTTTACGTCAGATTTCTTAAAAAGATAGTCCGTGAAATTAGTTATAAATTTGAGATGACCAAGCTTTTGCCTAGGAAAATGTCCAGCTATTCCTGAACACTTACATTAATCGAACAATAACTGATTTTAGTTTATCTTTTCCATTACAAGAAAAAAAAAAAACAAACCAAACCAAACAACAACAAAATCCAACAATGCAACCTGTCAAAATCCAAAGACAACCTTCTATTTTACTATTGTCTATAAGTGCTACAAGGAAAAATGAAGTTTTAATTGGGACAATGCTATGTAGTCCTTCATCTCTTCTCAGGTGGAAAGTCTTACAGGTTTAATAGGCTACACATAAGAATACAGCTGTGACTTACCCACAGAATACATGGGCTTCATAGTCTGCAAAGTTTATGATCACATGTACAGCTATTAAATAATGGATTCTAAATTAAAATAAAGGGGTACTACCTTAGTTTTTCTCATCTAGTTATAAAATAATTATCTCTTCCATATGTCATAAAACATGGTCAACAAATATAATCATGTAACAATATAAAAAGTGTTGAGGTCAGAAAAGAGAAGAGTAAAAAGAGCTTTTTTTTCTCCCTAGCATCTATGAATGGAATGATTTCAGTTCATGACCAAAAGCCAGAATTCGATTTCTTACTCTAATACTTTAACAAATACAAACACAGTTTCTAATCACTAGGTGTTTCAGTCTCTGCTGGACCTCTAATCAGTCTTCGTATTCCCCTCTTCCCTGCAGGACCTTTTGGTTTAGCAAAACTCTGTTTGTAAGCATGTTGTTTTGGATGTACTTCTTCATAAAGAAAGTCAGCAGTCAACTCGTCACCATTATCTATTTCAATCTGGCAGAAAAAAACATCATACTCATATTAAAGTCAGAAACATTTAGAAACTTTGCTGAAACTCAATACTATATTAAAACCATATGTACAATAATGTTCAAAGTCAAGCGTGAAAAGTTCTCCAACTTGTGCCTAACACCCTGAGAAATCTTGGATAGTTTTTCTGAGAATCCCCTATACTCTTACCAGTATTAAGTGTGACTTAATTATTTTCCTGAACTGTAAGCACAACTAAACAGTACATATGCCAAGGAATTTTTTTTTGGCCCAAGCTTTAGCAGTGTACCTGTTAACACTGACTAGGAGAACACATTCCATGTGAAACTAGTGCTTATTTACTCATTTTAGGTATTTACACGTTTTAAGAATCAAAATTGTTCACTATAACATGCTTTAAACACTAACTGTATAAGCAATGTGCATACATATTGTTATCTCTTGAGAAAGAGTGGGAGGAACAAGCTTATGTTATTAGCTGGCTACAGCCACTCAGCAAGTATCCCAGCGTTTAGCAAGGAAAAGCTAAAATAACGAACAAAATGGAGGGGAGTGTTTTAGTTTTCAAAATCTAGATATATGAAACCAAATAGAAAGAAAATAGCGTTCTCAAGCCAAACTCCACTGTTTTAAATTGCAGGAATTTAGAATTCAGAGAAATGCCTTGCTCCGCTGAGCATTCAGCACTTCATGCCCTGCCAACCATAACACTTGACAGACTTGCCAGCCCCAGTTTTGCTGTTACACGTACGTGCTTCAGAAATTTCTGCCAGAATTTTCAGGAGTCACATGGCACATTTATTTTGTTGTAGAAAGGCAATTTCAGAAAAATAATTATATACAAAAACACATAGCAAAAATGAGTTAATTCATGTCATCTCAGTAAAAATGGTTAGTATTAACTCTGCTATTTTTAAGGCAAACATAATCTCCACAGAAACTAAGCTTCCACAAAAGTGTTAAGAAAGTAACCATAAGCCACAAGTGGACCATTTCTGTAGTCTCTGCTCAGGAGGTGAGAAGCAACTTTTTGCATTGCACTAAAATCCATACAGTGTGAAAAGATCAGCTTACTTGCAAATCCTTGCTTGCCCCATCAAGGACTCCAAAGACAGCAGTTCTGATTTCCAGAACTGCATCTTGAAATTATTTTGAAAATCCCTACGTAATGATGGCTTTAAAGGAATTTAGTGTTTAAAAACAGCAATGTGTTGTGGTCCAAAATATGACACAACTTTGAATAAGAAATCATGTTAATTCTATAAAATCCTTCAAAGTACTCACAAATACTTCCTTGATGCACAAGGATATATTTGTTCAAGATGAAAGTGTAGAAATTATGAAACAGAGAAAAACTTCCATGACTTAACTTTGTAGCTACATCAACAATTATTTCCTGTTCAGGACAAACTAAATTACATAACGCTTGTCATTGTTTAGACAAGGTGGTGACAGAGACAGTTATAGTTTTCCATTAAGAAGGGAAGAGAGGGATGGAGAAAATACCCATACACCCAGTGCACTTACCTTTCTAACTATCTGCATCCACAACTGTGTTTCTACAATTTCTAACAGTGGACTTTTGCAACTAGAGTAGAGCATCCGTTCTCGTATACTACAGGTATAGCCTGGCATAGAGTAGATGAAAACTGCAGGAAAAGAAAACAACAACACAAATCAGACCATAAATACACCCTATCAAAAGCTATATCATAACATAATTTATAGCAGAGAGGCAATGGAAATCAACTGTGCAATCTGAAAGCGAAAAATGTAGTGCCATTCTGGAGCTTTTTTGCTTCAGCAAGTGTTTCATTTCAAACAGGGGATAAGAGAACAGCCAGTATCTGTATGTTTTCACATTTATGGGTGTTCATAATCAAAAGGGATAGCTCACTACTTTCCAAACATAAGGGCTCTTCTTCACAAGTTTACAGTTTCACAACCAAATGACTCTGAAATTTATGATTGTGCTGACACATATTTCTCTCTGACTCAAAATTCCTAAGGAATTTGAAACAAGTCAGTGAAGTTTCATATTGAGCTATTTTCTCATACTTATGGATTCCAAATAGTCTCCTTCATGTGTGTGCTTATACAGGAAAAAGTGGTAACGCGCAGCATCCTTTGGAACTCTTTTTGGCAAGTCCTTAAGTTCAGTATCAAGTGTGTTGGCCAAAATAATAGTTTCATTTTTCATATCAATTTGCTGTAAAACAAAGCAAACATGAATATAGTTAATACACAAAAAACAAACCAGAGAACACAACAGGATGGAAAAAAGTCTGAATTAATCTAATTCAAAATGGTAATTTATCAGCATACTATATCAACACACATTGTTTAATATGTGGGTAATCTATTTTATACTCATTATTAAAAAATAGTTAAAATATTTTATACTTGCCAGTTGTACATAATTGAGTTTCTTATTTTTCAGTTTCTCCAGAGCCTGAATAGCTTCTTTAGCAATGGGGAATGCTACTCCTTGCAGTGTTTGATGCTTGGTATCTACACCAACATCTGCCTGTACCTGGAACACAAGACAGCTGAGATGTTAAAAGAAACCTCTGCAAGCATTCATTTGGTTTCCTACAGCGAATGACAATGCATTCCATATGGTTACACATAGAGTTAGCAGTAGCTACTCCAAGAATAAATCACCCCAAGAAATCATATACAAAAGATTTGCATTTTTTAATTTACAGGTCATGTTTGTTTGCTAGCCTGCGAAGTTTCTTATCTCTGAAACAGCTCTGCTTAGCAGAGCAACAAAATCATCAGAGGGAAAACTGGTTCAAATGTCAGTGAAGAAGTTCTAAGTTAAAATCTGGTATAGAGGCACAATAATCCAGGAAGAAAAATCTTGATTTTCATATGCTGTGTTATACTTTTGAACTGAAAATATTCCTTATAAACTTTGTTATAGCTTGAAAAATTTTAGATCAAAACAAAGACGTGATTTCTAGGGAGTCAAAATTTTTGAAGGAAAAGATAAATTATGAGACAAACTGATCTTCTTGAAGGAAAAGTAAAGCTACTACTCTCCCTCCTGCTTCAACATACTCCCCCAAAAGGCCTATACCAAAACGAAAGCAAACAAAACAAACAAACAAAATCCTAATTTCTTACTTCTAGAAGGTCTAACACAAAGTAAAAAAAAAATCCAGGACAAGCTAGACAATTGTTCATAATCCAGTTATATTAGTGTCAAATTATTTGAGAGAACAGGTATTTTAAAGCCGTTTTTCAAGAATTTATGTTTATCTTAATATTCATTCAGTTTCTCTTAAAACGAACTCTGGCCTCCAGTCTTCTTCAGTCTTAGTTTATTGTTTAAGTACTAGGTTTTTTATATATTCACTTCTTTTTAAAGTTTCACGTTACATTTAACATTGGTTATGAAGCTGCAAAAGTCAAAAAAGTATACCAAATGGAAAGTGTGGGCCTTGGATCTATCAACTAGCAGATGTGCAGCTTTATTAAAAAGAGATGCTAATAAAATATGAAATAAACTGATAAAAAAATATAAGCAAACACTTGTAGCAACACTTAGTTATACTTCACATTTTAAAGAACAGCTTGTCAGCAACAAGGAAAGAGGAAAAGAAAGCAGGCGGAGAGCTTACTTTTCACAAAGACTGATAAATTTATGAACAAGGTTATAGAAAAAGATATTTTGCAAAATATGTATCTGCATGAAAGCCTGATTGACAAATGTAAAATAGGCCTCACAAAAATAATAAACTATAATAAAATACCATACTCTAGAACCATATTAAAATACAGGTAGAAAATAAGCACTCCAAACTTAAGAACAAGCTGTGACGTGTGGAGATAGACAAGGGAAGAGTAACTCAGCGTAACTCCAGATATGAGAAAATGAGCAGAACCACCTAAGTCACTTCAGAATATTTAAATTCACACTGCTAAGATTTAGTTAGTAATAGCTGCTAAATGCTGGATAAAATGGCAGATGAAATTTCCTGTGAATAAATGTAAATGTACGCAGGAGGAAAAAAAAACCTCTTCTTTACTTGTATGGTGATGGGGTTGAGCTAGCTACTACCATTCAGGAGCAAGACCTTGCAGGTCATTCTGACTAAGTCTGAAAATAGCCTCAAGCAAAACAAAAAACCCCCAAACACTCCCCACCCATAAGTGAAATGGTATAAATTGTTAGAAAAAAAGAGTAGAGAACAGAACACATTATTACGCACTGTAGATATCAGTAACATGCCTGCATCTTGAATACCACATGCAGATCTGGCTTCCCCATCCCTCCATCTCATAAATTATATAGCAGAACGGGAAAAACTGCAGAGAAAAGCAAAAGGATGAGAAGTGTGGAGTGCCTTGTTTAGGAGGAAGAACTACCCAGATTAGGACTCTTCAGCCTGGAAGAGATAACTGATAAGGAATACAACAAAGGTCCATGGATAGATAATTATGGGAGAGTTGGGGGTGGAGGAGTCCTCTAAAGGTGATCTAGTCCAAACACCCCTGCAGTAAGCAGCAACATCTTCAAATAGATCAGGTAGCTCAGAGCCCCATCCAATCTGACCTTCAGTGTTTCCAGGGATGGAGCATCCATCACCTCTCTTGGCAATCTCTTCCAGTACCTCACCACACTCATCAGAAAACAAATTTTTGGTCGTATCTAATCTGAACCTATCGTGTTTTAGTCTAAAACCATTCCCCCTTAATCTACTGCAACAGGCCCTGCTAAAAAATCCGTCCCCTTATTTTTTATAATCCCCCTTTACGTACTGAAAGGCCACTAAGATTTTCCTGAAGCCTTCTCTGCTCCAGGCTGAACAACCCCAACTCTCTCGGCCTTTTCTCACAGGGAGTATGTTCCAGCCCTATGATCATTTTTGTGGCCCTCCTCTGGACCCACTCTTATAGGTCCATGTCTTTCCTGTGCTGAGTACCCCAGAGCTGGATGCAGTATTCCAGGTAGGATCTCACAAGAGCAGAGCAGACAGAGAGGATCACCTCTCTTTACCTGCTGGCCACACTGTTTTTCATGCAGCCCAGGATATGGTTGGCATTCTGGTATACAGAGGGCTTTATCTATGGGGAGAGGGAAACTGAGGATTGACTCAATGACTCATCTTTGCCTTCGCCACACTATCTGTAGGGGTATCAGAACAAACTAGAGATTTTAGAGAGCAGTCAGTGGTTCTTTACATAGTATTTTGCCAAGCTGTAGAATATGCTGCCATAGGACCTGTGGCAAACAAAACCCTTATGTGGATTTATAGAAATGACAAGACTAGATGATGCATGAAAAACCCATTAAGAAGAGTTATATAGTAAGATGTCATCTTTTGTTCAGGAAGATCCCTACCTGCACATGTTGAGGCAACAGAAGAGCATTTAAGGTAATTACGGCCTTCTTGCCCTGCTCCTACATCCTTCCTAGATTTCTGCTGTTGTTCTCTCAAGGATGTGACAACAGACTAGGTGATCCTTTGATCTGGCCCAGTAAAATATTTCTTAGGGTAATTATAAAAGAATATACATATGGAGAACTTTTCAAAATCAGAAAGCTTTTCATTTTCTAAGTCTAATTATAGGCTTTATAACGGTGGAAACAATGAAGAGAAAAATGACATAAGTTAATGCATTATGAGATGTTTCAAACAAAGCCAAAATGGCAGCAATATACAGTTTATGTATCCCTGAAAAGCACAGGTATTGCTGCTGAAATTTCTTAACACATAAAGACGTAGTCTGCATGAATCAGCTGCTAAACACATTGTATATAGTACATACACTAAAATCAGAAGTGACCACTGAACCCATGGAAGTTTTACATTCATTGCAGTGTTTAATGACGGTGAATGCATTTCTGCATTGCATTGTTAAAATCAGACACGAAAACTAACAAAAGACATCACTGGGGAAAAAAAGTCAATAAGCAACAAAGTTGCAGCAAAAGCACAGTAGAGTGAAAACATAAGAGAAGATTCACAGCTGCATTTAACACAATGGCTGCCTGGTATCCAGCAGCAGAAATAAATCACACTTCAAACACATGTACCATAGCTCTAATATACAAGTCCAAAGAACAAATAAGTTCAGCACATGACCTATTTCAATATACATCTGACATAAACAGTGGTCAAATGAAGGAAAAATATGATAAAAGGATCTTCTGAAACTTTTCAGTCACTAGCTAGCTAGCTAGCAATCATCAGTTTTTTGGTTAAAGACATTTGTCAGAAATTTTTCTAAAAAGTGTTTGTAGCATAAGCAAATCAGTCTCTTAAATTAGCTATTTGATTTGGATTTCTATTTTATTTTTATTGGAATCCTCTTCACTTCCTCTCAGTCTCAAAGACAAATGCACTGGTACTAGAAACTATGTACCTTTCCTCTAAGAATAAGGCTGCTGAAATACTCCTGGCAATCATTCACTGCAATAATTGTTATTCTGTGTTTTCTCTACAATTTCTGCCACCATGGGAAATGCATGGGGGCAATCACATTTGGACAATGACTGAGGTTGGAAGACATCTCTGTAGGTCACCTTGTCCAACCACACTGTTCAATCAGGGCCACCTAGAGACAGCTGTCCAGTTCTCTGTCCAAACAGCTTCTGAATATCTCCAGGACGGAGACCCCGTAACCTCTCTGGGCACCCTGTGCCAGTGCCTGATCACCCTTCACAAAGAAGGGCATCCAATGATACTAAAAGCTGAAGTTGCAACAAGGAAACTCTGCAGTTGCCAGGCCTCTGATTCCGACACTAGGCCTTTCAGACACAGTGAAATCATGCCACTTCAACTCCAGCCATCATCATCCTACAGTTTCAACTCACTGAGAAGTACATTTATATGCTCATCCACTCACGCTTTCTGAAACTTTCCATTTTCCGTTCTGGCTTTTTTTACCCTAGAAAGACATTTCCCTACAATACATTTGGAACTCCGCACCATTTCCCACACATGCTTGAAGACATTTTAAGTACCTCGTTAATCTTAATTTGTCGAAGTTCCTCTTCTGCTGCAGTCAAAGGTGCAGGGGAGGATTGTGATATCAAATATTTTTTATATCCATTCAGTGAAACATCATCCTGAAAGCACAATGTCAATATTTATCAGGGTTTTTTTGGAATAGAACTTTTCTTCAAAGATTTTCTATGGAGCATTGCAAAAAGTAGTAATCTTCCATACAGTTATGGTCATTTTATTTGAATATTCCAATATTCCATTATGTCTTGTTTCAGAAGCCCAGAGGTATCAAGGTTAATACATGTGAATTAGCAGGTGGGACAATAATAGGGCTCCACCAGAATAACAGAGCTGGTTGCAACCAAACCATCCTTAGGTTTAACAAAATAAAGACAAAGTAACCCACCGGATGCTGATGATGAAGATCCTGAGTGAGATTAGCAACTTGAACACCTTGAAGAAGCTGTGATTTTCACATGGATGAACATTAAAGCCCAGCTACAATTAAGACTTTTATAAAGACACTGGAACCAACAACTTAGAGATATAAGCCGTAACATAATGAGCCTAGAAAAAGTGAGTTATATCAATGCTACCCTCCATGTGCCTCAGGCCCATTCTGAAATAGCAGTAAGACAGATGTAATGCTCCTTCCTTAAAACTGAGAAGGAAGCTCAGATTTGTAGGGCTAGACACAAATTCCACATATTGCATAGACTGCTAATGGTTTGGTGCAAGCGGCAGCAGGAGATTGGTTGGCTGAACAGACAAGAAAAAAATAACAGGACCTCTACCAGTAAACCATCTTAGCAACTCAGTTATCTACTTCCCTAGAACACAGCCTCTCCAGAAAAGTTTATTCACATGTTTGTTAGGATAATGAAGCCTCCATGACAGGTTAATGATAAATATAACCAACTATTTACCCAGTGAGCAACAGAATGATTAGCCTCATGTCCACCCATTTCTCTTTCACAGCTTTTTTCCCCACTACAATATCCTCTATTCTTCCCCAAGACTCCAACTCCTTCCATTCCTTCAGCATCAGCTGCCTGTGTCAATAGTGGCAGTGCTTTGGTTCAGATTTGTTCAAATGAACTAATTAACAGGTCAAAGAGAAAATAACTGCTGCAGTCTTTGCTGAAAGAGGAACAGAGGAATTTATAATATGAGCCTCTAAGTAATCATCAGTCTCCATGAAAGCTATAGGAACTCTTTATCTCTGAGAAGTCTAATTTGTATTTCTTTTAAAACCAGCAAAAGATTAAAAAGACTGACATCTGCCTGACAAACAGGCAGGCATCACAACCATGCAAGACTTATTTCTCACAGAAACTAAGGTAACAAAATAGTCCTGTATTTCCCTTACAGCACTACAGCCTTTTACAACATCCCTTAGACACTTGCTAGATTTCACACATGCACCTTCCAATTACCTTACTATAAGTGAACAACTATTAGTATTTTCTTTGAACAAATCAGTAGCTACAAAAATTCTGTTTCCCTAAGTTAAGAAGTTGACAGCCACGCACATGAGCTATATTTTGCAGTCAAATTCTAAAGAATTGACAATTTCATATCCTTAGTTCAAGAGAAAAACATTTGTTTTCAGATGTTAATGGCTTACAGATCACTGTTCTAGCCCATTTCTGATTTAGAGACATACATCCAAAATGGTTTATGTATACTATCGGCCTGGAAATTAATGTTGCAACTTTTAAAGGACTCATGGTTATGCAGTGAGATTAAGAGATATGCCTATTATTCTTAGGTTATTTAGTTTTCACAACCATTTGAAGCAAGGACTTCTAAGCCTGACGATGTTAACTATACTTAATAACTTGTTCAAATGAGCTTAAATACACTTTAACACTGGAATAATACACATAGCTTTTAACTCTTTTTTCCTTAATCCAAAAAGACTATAAACAACCCACATCCATACCAATAACATCAGCTACTATATTTAGTATTTAAAGTCAGTGACCTGACTTAAAACAGAAAAACATACCTGTACCGTTCCAAATACTTCATCCTTAATATGGCCACCTCCAAATTCTTTCTTAAGCGTTGCTCGGGTTGCTGCATACAACATTTTTTGACGAACCTAGCATATAATAAAACAGTGGCTTTTTGGTTTGGTTCTTTTTTTAAATTTTTCTGTACACAGAGAATCTAGCATGTTGGTGTACGAAGTCCATCAACAAACACCTTTCTTGAACAAGTACTTTTAAGTGTTGAAACTGCACTATAAACTTGTAGAGCTCTGGATCATGGTACTTACTCATGCTATTAAACTCACAAGGTCATGATACTATGTATTATTATCAAAGTAATTGCAAAACTGAATTGCAGCCTTAGTTGGAGTATGAGCTTTTTTTAAAGTGGGAAAAAAAATCAACATAATCTTTACTAATTTTAAATGGGAAAAAACCACAATTGTTTGAATCTTTTGTCACCTGGTCTGTGTACTAATGGATACAACAGACAGCAAAAGAGCAGACTGGAAATAATACATTATTACTTTTTCATTGATAGTGACTCCAGATAGTTATGGTTCAACTACAGAGTGGAAAAATTATGTTTGCTCCCTATTAACTTGTGTCTAACATAGTCATTTACTCCTCTCTCAGCAGTCCCACCTTCCCACCTTATTTCACCATCATGCTATCCTCTCCACAATTCTTCACCTTTTCCACATAATCGTTTCTATGCACTTCAACTTTTGGTGTCTTATTATTTCCTAACTGCTAGTGAAGGCAGTAGGAATATTGGAACAGCTTTGCTTTTTGCCTTCCCTTATCTCACATTCCCAGAACCTGTACACAGTATCCTAGTTTCTCCTGGAAATCCTTAATTCTAACCTCAGTTCTCTCCCATGCTCTCAAACCACTAAGATGCAGTGTATTCTGTGGCACACCACATATCCACAAGTGCCAGCTGGGCAGCCAGCAAGCCAAACAGAATAAATAAACAGCTCGAGCTCACACTATAATCCTTCTCTATATGAGCACCCATTAAGATTTCTGTCCTATATCCTTCCATGAATTTTTATCAAGTACTGACAGTAAGACAGACAAACGGCAAAAAAACTGTATTGTGTCTGCCAGTCGGGCTAAAAATACATTGGATCAGCTGTACTCCATCTAGACCTACTGATTTGCTCTTCAATTATCTTAAAGAAACATTTTCCTAGTTTTCTTCTGGGAATGCAGGGGGAGGTTGGGGAATGCTTCATTCCTCAAATCCTTTCCCATCATATCTTGGATTCAGATCAGATGGTACTGTTGAAAAAATCATTAACAACATGAAGCTTCTGATGACTGTTACTTACAGGAGAGTGATCAGGTGACCATGCAATGAAGATCCATTCATATCCTTGAGCATTCTGAGAATCTAATCTGTATAATATATAACATGGTTGCTTGTCTTCAAGGAGGGGAAGGACAAAGGAATCATAATCCTTTTCCCATGATCCAACTGGCCGTCTAGAGGACCCCACAACAAGCTGCTCTAAAACCAATAACCAAAGCTACCAGTTAGCAACAATACAGTTAATACTCTCTGTCAATATTAATAATTACAATAAGAAGCTAATTGGACACTTAATCTTTCATAATTATGCCCAGAAGAATGGAAGACAAGAACAGTAAGTCTAAAAGTGTGTGAATTCCTAAAGAAGCTGTGTCTGTTCAAACACTAACTTACTTTAACCCAAATACTGATAGTTGAGAAGTAACATGCTGGTTGGTTGTCATCAAGCTCTTTGAACTGAAGTGATACTACTGATGTTAGTTTTTTTAGCTTAACATACACAGAAGGGAAATAAGAACTGTCTTCTATCAGTTAGTTTATTTTTTAATTTGGAATACTTAGGTATAAATAAGATAAGAATAAGCTTTCAAATTTTAGAATTATAATTACTGATGCTCTTGCTATAACATGTTAGTGTTTGTATTCATTGTAAGGAGTCAATAACAGTTCTACAGTGAAAAGAGTTTGGAATGAATATGCTTGCACTAATCACTAACTTGACTATGTA
Organism: Melanocharis versteri; assembly: GCA_013397845.1. Lineage (NCBI taxonomy): Eukaryota > Metazoa > Chordata > Aves > Passeriformes > Melanocharitidae > Melanocharis > Melanocharis versteri. Next base: position 1,206,330 of record VZTG01010150.1, read on the forward strand.
AGTAGATAAACCTCTTTCTAAAACAGCTTCATAGCTATGTTCTCTTTAAATGACTGAAGCTGTTTATTATGTATAATTGGCTTAAGTCTGTATAGAATACTTCAATGGTATTTAATTATGTGAACAGCTGTAGCAACAAGATTTTTCTCTTATTTATACATCACATCTCAGCTTCCAAAGGAAAGTATTAGTATACTGTCTTACAAAACATTTATCAGCTTCCCAAGAAATACTAGCCCACACAAGTGGAATAGAAATACCTTGTTTAAATGGGGTGCCACAACAGTTTGAAGACCATCAGAGTAGCTAGTATACAAATCACCTTTTGAGAGTCTAGGGCTCAACTTATAAAACTTCAGACAAAAATATAACAGCACACAAATGCCTCTACAGCAAAACGTCAAGTAAAGCATTCCACCACAGTAACTCACAGAACACGAACAGCTCAGGGCAAGGGTGTTTGGCCCTTCTTTGAATTAGATGCAAAGTACCTGAAGCAGCTGAAGTTGTACACCTAAACCAAGAGTATTCAGAATGTACTTGCCAATTCTGAACTCCAGGTGGATTTATATCCACTTGGATTTAAGATATAGCCAGAGGAACTTCATGCCCAGCAGCAAATCTCTTCTCTTATTAACTCAGATTAGCAAAATACGATTTGAATACTATCTGTTGGCTATTATCTGTTACTGAAAGCTCCTGAAGACAGATAAGGCAACTGCCCTTCTTCCAGTATACTGGGAGTTTTACAGGCTTCTTTTTAAACTGCAGAAAATGCTATCAAAGACTGAATTCTGCTTCTTATAGAGATGAAATGCATATAGCTATATCTATATGTTTATATATATATATATGTGTATGCACATGTATAAATACACACAAAAATGAAAAAATAGGGAATGAAGAAATAAGGAATGAAAAAATAGGGAAGGTCTTCAATTTGTATCCTATTTCCAGGCTTCATTTCATATTATGAAGTAGCATATACACAAAAGCATATTGTTTTGCCTTGCTTAATGGGGAAAAAAACCCCAAAACAATGATATGTCAGCATATCATTACTACTGAAACTATCACAAAGTCCTGCCTGTAAGCTTACTATCACCACTGCCTTAAAGAAAGCTATATTAAAATATCAGAAGACTTCCTAAGCAAAGCAAACACAAAGAAGGTAACAGTAGGTTATCTACCTAACAATAGAAGTGTGTTTGTGTATGTACGTACATGTAACTTTCGCCAGCTAACAGATTTTTAGTGTACTGTAAATGAATGAACTCTAGAACAAACAAATTCAAAGTGGACAACTGGCATACTTGAAAAGATGAACTAAAACAAGAACTATCTTGTACAACCAACCTTTTTCTGCTATTAAAGAAAATAGAAGTAATTACATATTCTGTCTTTCAATGTTTGCAGCCTATATCCCTTGCCAAGAAGTTAAAAAAATCAAACTCAAGTTCTGATAGGAATTGTGTAATTTTCTGTTTATACACATATGTTGAGATTTAAGAAACAGTTTTAACTTCAAAAATTTAAATAAAGTTACAGATTTAAAAGATATTTTTTATGTAGCCAGATTACTATTTAAACATCTGCTTTAGCAGGACTTTCTACATGCAGTGCTTTTACACTGACATATCCTGGTTAAAAAGGCAGATAAAATTTACAGTTCTACATCTAATGTGACTGGTTGTTGTGTAAGACTAACTCTCTGTCTAATGAAAGTAACCAGCGTGTCTGAACACTACACTGGCGTGGAAATTTTCATTCCCTCTACTCTTTCTTTAGTAAGAGATAAGAATAAGCTTATTTATATTATCCATTTGAAATACGCAGCAGTTCTAGGTAAAATATGAAATTACATTTGGGAGAAAAATACAAATGCAAAAATACCATAGCATTGTAGTGAAAAACACTGGGATCACCAAAATTTAAATTTTACCTTCCATATATGAAAAACCTTAGTAACATTAAGTTTGTCAGAGTTCTGGTTTTTAAACAATTGTACATGTAGACCATTAAAACAACTAGGAAAATATCTAAAAGAACCAGAAAAAAAAAATTGACTAACCGTTGTCAATGACTATTTTTAAAAGCCTGTATTGTCCATTTCTGGCTCCAACAAAGATGTCTTTAACACTTCCACTAGCTGAAAAAGAGAAAATAAAAGTAATCAAATTAACACATTTCACTTCTCTAGGACAAAGAATATTCATGAGGGTAAGAAAAACACTGGAAAAACGTACAACTGGTCCTTTGCTACGAAGTTGGACAGAAAAACAAACACAGGAGTGATGCTGCTGCTATGCTGCATACTGTTCCAGCCACCAGCATGCCACACAAAGATGAAAGGCAACATTACAAAACAGCCCTGCTTTCTAGCATACCAAATGATTTTCAACATTGTGAAAATTAAAGATGACATCATATCATCAATCTCAGGTTTCGGAGTTAACACAGCAACACAATAAAAATATGACATATCTCAAATTACAACAGCTTCACAAAGTCTGCAGGCTTAGTACAAACTTTCAGACAGAAACTTTATGCCTGCCAGGAAAATGTTAGAGCTTGTCTGGCAAAAGTGATGGTCTTTCCTGAGAACACCTCTCTGCCGAGTACCAGTGAAAGCTGCCACTCATTGCTCATCTTTCATACCGCCTTATCTCCTTTTATGGTTGACATTGTTCAAGCCCCAACCTATGGTAACAGGATAGCTTTATAGTGAATTTACAAAGTAACTAAAATATTTCTACATGTTTGTAAATCACACTGACACTATACCACCAACACGACAGACTCAGTTCCTTAAGCACACTGAAGAACTGTACTTGACTCGCCTGAAAACCATTCTTGTCTCAACCGCTCTGCTAAATAATCTGAGTGCAAACCAGTTTAATTATACCAGAGACAGAGGGTTATAAGGATTTACTGAAAAACATTTATTGCAAGCTGGTCCTTTAAGTAATCCCATAGGATAGAGCAAAGCACCAGCAAAACAAACATCAAACCAGGAAACAAAGGAAATGGATTATTTATTGTCAGGTGGACGCCACGTGAACAGATGGTATCCAGCAACATTACTGCCCATACTCAAAATATTTTACATTTATGTCCATCCAAGTGGTGGCAGGCCCATCCTGAGAGTCTAAAACGGCATGTTAAAAGAACACATTAAACGAACTGAACTGTACTGGGTTTCCAGTTCAATCCCAGTTTCACCTCAGTCGTCATCTTCCCACTAATCAGTGCAGACCCTCACAGTAATTTGCTGCCAGCTTTTCTAATCATCTCTGCTGGTCTTCACCATTCCATTGAGCAGCCAAACATTGCGCCATTTTCTAGACTTTTTGTTCCTCCAGAACATTCTTTGTCCTCTTGTCTATTATCCTTTTGTTCCTTATTCTCTCATTTCAACACTACACACCAAAACAAGACCAGAATACAGCAGTCCTTATGCCAATTCCAGAACTGTGACAGTTTCCTGAAAAAATATTTTGAGACACTTGTGAAACCAGCTATCTAGTGAAACTGACTATCAAGTGATCTGTGGGGTTTTTTTCCTCATAAAGGTTTTTAAATTCACAACAGTGATATTTTCTGCTTAAACTTTCCGCACAGCAGAGGGTCACAGAATCAAAATTTGGGCTTATTTCACAAATATTTTACAGGGAATATTATTTTAAAATTATTTAGAAGACTGTGGACCCATTCAATTGTATTTTCCCACAGTTAACGCATTGTGTGACTTCCTACAGTATTTATCTGCACTGGCCTGTTTAAAAAGTCCAGTCCTTTTAGCAACTGCCTGGTACATATCACTGTGCCCATGACTTCATTTCTGTTTCCAGAAAAAAAGCAGCCCACGCTGCCAAATCTTGTAATTGTTTATGAGTGACAGTAGCCTGTTTGTAGCTAAAGCCAGCAATGGCACAAGTAGAGCTATTCCTCTTCCAAATTGCAGAAGCTGATGCTTGGCTGCAAACAGAACTCCTGATTAGTGCCGGCTGAGGCGGGTTCCCGAAGGAAAGCTGCCGAGTTCTCTGCAGTTCTCCTCAGAGGACAAACGATTCTCAGACACGAAGAAGAGCAGCAGAAGAGGCTTAGCCACTCTTTTGCTTACAATAAGCAACAGAGTATTCTTCTGCTCCTCCCTCCCGGCATCGCCAGGAGAACAAGGGATTAAGAGTTACCAACTAACAGGTTT